>JAURVB010001783.1:0-49532 GCA_033002965.1 Piper betle | reverse complement strand
GCTTATACCATTTAGATATAACTCATGCTGAGTTTTTGTTGTTTGTTTATGTTTTTTTAAATAAATAAATAAATCCATGAAAATTGCGTCATCTAAAGAACAACCTAAATGATGATCGACTCAATGAGGATATATTCTTTGAGTCTTGGCAGAGCAGGACTGGTTGACTCAACTGGTCATGTGTGTTGTTCATGGTGCTTTTGTGAATTGGATGTTTATGTTTGTTCATAGAGGATGATTTGACCAAGTGGTATCTAATGGTTCTATTTTTTTTCTATCAAACACAGGCTTTGCTTGAAGAAATGTTCCACAAACGTATTGCCCCAAGCGTTGTTACTTACACTTCTATGCTGGGAACTTGCAGAAAGCTGTGCAATTCGTTAATCAAATGTGCGAGAGAGGTCTTACTCCATATGAGAAAACATACACGTCATTGATTGATGGATTTGCAGAGCAAGGTGTGTTAGAAGATGCAAACAATGTTTTTAAGGAGATGGAAGAGAATGGTTTTCTATCTTCATTAGCAGCTTATAATGCCCTTACAAAGAACATTGTAAATTAATGGGGATGGATGAAGCATTGAATATTATTGAGAAGATGGAGGCAAAAGGGATGATACCTGATGTTGTCACGTACAGCACAATTTTGAATTGTTATGTTAAGAATGGTGAGGTGGATAAATCACTGTAAAACCTCCGAACTTCAAAGTGCAATCTCACTTATGAAGGGGTTTTGCATGAAGGGTTTGATGAATGAGGCAGAAAGTGTCTTGGAGTCAATTGGTATGGGAAGACTGCACTCTTAATGCTTCTGTTTACAATGTTACGATTCATGGCTATTGCAAAAGCAGAAATGTTAGAAAGGCAGTTCAACTATACAAAGAAATCAGAAGACTCAGATTTACTCCAAATGCGGTTTGTGTTATTGCCTTGGTGAAGAGCTTTCCCGTATTGGATTGAGTGAGGTGCTTGCTAAAGTTTTGCATGGTTTATTGAGTCGGTGTTTAATCAGTGAAGCGGAAGTTTCCAAGACCTTTATTGGAATAAACCATAAGGAAGGGAATGTGGAGGTGCTGCTGAATATTCTGAGTGAAATGGCTGCAAACGAACTTCTTCCAAATACTTGTGGGGCCTCTACTTTAAGATAGTGCTTTTGGCTCTTTGAATTGCAAAAACGTCGTGCACCTCATTGGATATATGGTAGGAGCTTCTTCTCCAAGCTCCACAACCAATTCTTTGCCCTTGGAAGGCTTGGAACTCTGCTTTGCTGGTGCCATCTTGTGGGTGAACTTCTTGGAAGGGAGGAGATGAAGAACAACAGCAAAAGGGATGGAAGAAGGGCTGCAATTTCAGCAACCAAGGAAGAAGAAGAAGAAGGAGGAGAGGAGGAAGAAGAGGACGCCCTTTTCTTGGGCTTCAAGGAAGGGGAGCAATCTGAATTTGATTTCAAAAGTAAAAAGTTGTTACACAATTCTGTTACAGCCCACTTTTATAGGCATCTTCCCTAGTGAAATGACCAAAACGCCCCTACCCATTTACCCCTACTAACAATATTCATAACAATTCCCTCCCCATGAAACACAACCTTGCCCTCAAGGTTGGAAATACAACAAATTACAGACATCAACTTTCCATTTGTGTTGCAGCTGGGAGAGATGTATGGACATGAACACCCGCAACTACCGAAGCCTTCAATTGAGATATGTGGAAGACGTTGTGTATTTGAGAATCTGCTGGTAGCTGCAACTCATAAGCAACTTGACCAATGCGCTTGGTGATTGGAAAAGGACCATAAAAGCGAGCTGCTAGTTTGTTTGATCGCTTGGTTCTCAAGGAATTTTGTCGGTATGGCTGGAGTTTCAAATAGACCTGCTGCCCTACTTGGAACTCAGCATCACGGCGCCGGAGATCATGGTAATGTTTCATCCTCAGCTGTGCCGCCGCTAAATTGTCCTTCAATTCCCTCAACAACTGATCTCTAGACCTCAGCACGTCATCAACCTCTGCTGCCTTAGCTGTTCCGGGAATGTATGACAAAAGGGTGGGTGGCTGCATATTGTACACGGCTTCGAAAGGACTCATTCGGATTGCAGATTGGAAGCTGGTATTGTAACAAAACTCAGTCCATGGCAGCCATTTAACCCAAGTATGAGGTCTATCTGCTGTAAAACATCTCAAATATTGCTCCAACACCTTGTTTATTGCTTCGGTTTGGCCATCGGTTTGAGGGTGATAGGCGGAGCTGTAGTTGAAGGCGACCCCTTGTAAGCTGAAAAGTTCCTTCCAAAAAGCACTAGTAAAGGTTGGATCCCTGTCACATACAATCGAAGCCGGCATTCCATGCAATTTGAAAATTTCATCAAAGAACAACTTGGCAATAGATTGAGCCGAAAAAGGATGAGCAATAGGAAGGAAATGGCTGTACTTGGAAAGCCTGTCAACCACCACAAAAATGCCATCTTTTGCATGACTCTTTGGCAATCCACTAATGAAGTCCATGCTAATGGAAGTCCATATTTGTTGGGGTATAGGAAGTGGTTGTAATAATCCAGCTGGTGCTAACGTGGAGCTCTTGAACTTTTGACAAATGTCACAATTCTGCAAATAGCTCATCACGTCCTTGTGCATCCGAGACCAAAAGAAAACCGCTCTAAGTCGCTTCAAGGTCTTTTGAATCCCCTCATGAGTACCATCATGAAACTCTTTCAGAATGATGGGTATAACATCCATTTGGGAAGTCAAGTAAATCCGGTGTTTGTAAAATAAGATGTCGTCCCTCACTTCCCACCTTGAGGACAACTTGTTGTCAACACATTGCTGTTTCAACTTCAACAAATGCTCATTGGTAGTATAGGCCTGTTTTATCACCCCTAACCAACTTGGCAAAGCCACGGAGAGTGCAGCACAAGAGGGCGTACCTGTTTGCTTGGACACATTACCGACGGTTTCCAGCAAGTCGCCTTCCTGCTGTCTTGACAAAGCATCAGCAACTCTATTTTCCTTCCCGGGTTTGTATTCGATGACAAAGTCATATCCTAACAGCTTCACCAACCATTTCTGTTGTGCCATGGTATGAATCTGCTGATCCCATAAAAACTTGAGGCTGGAATGATCTGTCCGGACCACAAATGATCGACCCAACAAGTAGTGACGCCACTTTTGGACAGCCAATACTAAAGCCATCATCTCCCTTTCATAAGTTGACAGCAATAAATTTCTCCCATTCAATTTCTTACTGAAAAATGCAATAGGCTGGTTTTGTTGCATCAAAACAGCCCCTATTCCCATCCCACTCGCGTCACACTCAATCACAAAGGGTATATCAAAGTTTGGTAACACCAGCACCGGAGCCTTTGTGAGAGCTTGTTTCAGGTCATGGAAGGCTTGTTCCGCTAGAAGGTCCCAATGATAAGCATCCTTTTTCAGTAAATCCGACAATGGAGCTGCTAGAGTACCAAAGCCCTTGATAAACTTTCTATAATACCCGGCCAATCCCAAAAAGCTCTTATACTCTTAACTGATCTCGGCGTCGGCCAATTCACAATAGCCTCTATTTTTTCCTTGTCCACGCCAACACCTTCGGATGAAATAACATGTCCCAAATACTGAATTTGACGCAACCCAAAAGAGCATTTTTCCTTCTTAGCATACAACTCATGTCTAAGCAATTCAGCTAGCGTCAACTCAAGATGGTATAGATGTTCATCCCAACACTTGCTGTATATAAGAATATCATCAAAGAAAACTAATATAAATTTTCTGAGATATGGAGCAAATACCTCATTCATCAAAGCTTGGAAGGTGGAAGGGGCATTGGATAATCCAAACGGCATAACCTTGAACTCATAATGGCCATGGTGTGTCCGGAAAGCTGTTTTGTGGACATCCTCTCCATGCATTCTTATTTGATGATAACCTGACCTCAAATCCAGCTTAGAAAAATAGGTAGTACCATGTAATTCATCCAAGAGTTCATCAATGTTGGGAATGGGAAACTTATCCTTTATCGTTGCCTTGTTGAGAGCTCTATAATCCACACACATTCTCCAACTTCCATCTTTCTTCTTGACTAGCAACACCGGAGCTGAATAGGGACTTGATGTAGGCTGAATTACTCCATCCTCCAGTAATTGCTTCACTTGTCTCTCAATTTCATTTTTCTGGAAGTAAGGATACCGATACGGTCTCACGGCTACCGGCATCGTTCCCTCCTTGAGGTTCACATGGTGGTCATGAGGGCGTGTAGGTGGCAGCCCCTTGGGTACAGCAAACACTTTGTCAAACCTTAGCAACAGCTGATCCATTCCATCTTGTTGTTGAGCTGTTAAAGTGGTTTCCGGTAGACCCAAACCCCTGCTGTTCACCACTTGCAAATTCATCAATAACCCCTGTTTTCTTTGTTTGAAAGATTGTGAAATACGCTTCTTATCACACAACTGATCCGGAGGAGTGATCTGCCCTCTTAACTCCACTGTTTTATCTTTCTCTTTGAAGGACATCGTGAGGGATTCAAAGTCCCATAGGATTGGCCCCAACGTCTTCAACCATTGGATACCCAAAACGATGTCAATCTCTTCGAGCTGAAGTATGAAAAATTCCGAAGTTGTAGCATAACCTGGAAACTCAATCTTAATAGCTGAACACCTTCCCCCACAACTCATTCGGTCGCCATTGGCAATCTGAACTTTGGGTCCATTGCTGGTTTCCTTTGGCAACTTCAATTTCTGAACCAGCTTTGCATTCACAAAATTGTGGGAGCTTCCCGAATCAATCAGAATTGTCACTTGGTGTCCACCCACTCTTCCGATAACCCTCATGGTGTTTGAGGTAATGATTCCCGTCAAAGCATTCAAGGAGATGGCTGGAGTAAGGGAGTCATCTTCCGGGTCACTATCATCATCCTCCGACATTTCCTCCTCCCTTTCCACTTCAATGACAAATAACCTTTTACACTTGTGTCCGGGTACAAATTTCTCGTCACACCTGAAACACAATCCAGCCTCCTTTCTCTCTTGCAATTGCTTGATGCTGAATTTCCGTCCATGAGGATTCTCCTTGAGTTGCTGCTGCTCTGCTGCTACCCCAACATCAGCCTTGACCGACCCAAAACTTCCTCCCTTGCTAGACGTTCCAGCTGCATATTGATATCCCCTGTTCAATGCTCTCCCAATTGTTGCTGATTTCTGATTTACATGGGTCTCCAAATGTCTAGCCAACCCTTGAGCGTCCAATAAGGTGTCCGGCTTCCTAGCTTTCACCTCCATCCTCAATTGGGGCTTGAGACCACAAGTATAGCTGCTGATCCTCTGCTTTTCAGTCATGCTTCCAGCTCTAGTGGCCAATCGGTTAAATTGAACGGTGTACTCTTGAACTGTTGTGTCCTGTTTTAACCGAGTAAGGTCGCCATAAAAATCCTCATACTCCGAGGGACCGAACTGAAGATTCATGGCTTCCTTCAATTCAGGCCAGCTTGGAACTCCATGATGTTCTTGCAGCATATCATACCAGATTTGTGCATCATCCTCCAAATGAAAACTAGCCAACTCAACTTGCAATCTCTCTTGGACGTGGTGCAGCTTGAAGAATTTTTCTGCCCTGCTGAACCATGAAATTGGGTCCTTGGTTCCATCAAATTTTGGGAAGCTAATCTTGGAGCCTTTCAAGAAATCTTCATATGGGTCATCATAGGCAGCAATATCCCTGCAATTTTGGGCAGCACCTTCCTGGAAATTTTGTCGAACAGGTGCTCTACCTCTCCTGCCCAAACCAAATTGCTTCCTTCCTCCTTGCAACAACGCCTCTTCCAGCTGTTCTTGGTGGTTCAAATCATGCAATCCATCATCCCCAAGTAGCCTACCCTGCAACAATTCATCACAAGATTGCCTACCCTGCATTCTATCCTCACAAGGTCGCCTTCCAAGCAACCCATCTTCACAAGGACGCCCCCTACCTGCTGAAATTGGATGATGATCAACCATACCCTGCAACAGCCCCTCATGGTGACGCCCCCTCTCAGCTGATGACAACAACACCCCTTGGGGACGTCCAGCATGAGATTCCAGCCCCTCTTGAGGGCGTCCAATGTGGGATTCCAGCAATGGATCATTCCTCTCCATACCCATTGCATGAACCCTCCCCTGAATTGTCCCAATCCCTTCTCTATTTCCCAAACCATCACTTCTTGATTGCAGTAATAAATCAAATTTTGATGACATATTGGTAATGGCAGCAATCAATTGATCTTGAACCTTCCTAATCTGGGATAATTCATCAAGATGGGGTGAAGAAGACGTACCTCCCTCGACTTGCTCTGATACCAATCTGGTAGGAGCTTCTTCTCCAAGCTCCACAACCAATTCTTTGCCCTTGGAAGGCTTGGAACTCTGCTTTGCTGGTGCCATCTTGTGGGTGAACTTCTTGGAAGGGAGGAGATGAAGAACAATAGCAAAAGGGATGGAAGAAGGGCTGCAATTTCAGCAACCAAGGAAGAAGAAGAAGAAGGAGAAGAGGAGGAGAAGAGGACGCCCTTTTCTTGGGCTTCAAGGAAGGGGAGCAATCTGAATTTGATTTCAAAAGTAAAAAGTTGTTACACAATTCTGTTACAGCCCACTTTTATAGGCATCTTCCCTAGTGAAATGACCAAAACGCCCCTACCCATTTACCCCTACTAACAATATTCATAACAATATAACTGCCTGCGTTTACATATGCAGAACCTGTCTCTAATGTTAATAATATTATGCCCGGAAAAAGAGTAAATAGGAAGGACAGAGTAGGGGACATGTTGTTCTATTGTGCCACAAACCTATAACTATACAACTATGGATTAGCTGATAGCAGCATGCGAAATGGTTTGGAGAGTTGGCACAAGTTTCTCAATAAAAATGATGAATTATTTGATGAAGTTTGCCAAATTTCAGAAACCGGAGTGGGCATTTAATCAGGAGAGAATTCAATGTCACACGGTTATCGTATTACTTCCCATCTGTCGTCATGGCAACTACTGGTGAGTTCCCTGGAGCCTCCTAGATCCACCATCATTCCACTCGTCCTTGTGATTGTTAGATTCGAAAATTAATTTTATTTTCTTAAGCACCTTTTTTTTCTGTTATAGGTTCATTGATTGTTTGCTAGTTACTTAGTTTGTACATTTATGATGATTTGAACCGGCTGTGATGTTATTTAATGCTGGCAGTTGGGAAATTTTTGGGAAATAGGTAGTTTTCTGGTAGTTTTATGGCAGTTGGGAAATTATCTTGTTACTCTGAATTTTCTGGTAGTTTTATGGTAGTTTGGCAGTTAGTCAGTCTGCTACTATATTGCATGCTATATGTTTGATTAATTATTTTGAGAATATTGCTACTGAGAATTTATTGGTGGAGTATCAACATTTTCTAGTGTGGGTTGGAGTGGACATTTGGTAATATTTTGGTTGACGCGTGGACTTCAATCAGGCGTAATTTTTGCTCAGGGTACTTTGTTTAGTTACTTCTTGCTGATGATTGGTCTGGTTTTTTCATTTTGAAATCTTTCCACATGAATTTAATGTATCTTGAGTGGATATTTCGTTACTTTTTGAAACAGATTATTTATCAAGTTTCATGGATGTTTATTGTATCAATGACCTTGTCTAGATTGTGATTTGTTAATTGTTCTAAGCGAGCCAAACTTTCTGTAATACCCATTAGCCCAATGGGAGGTGCAAACTCTTACTTTAATACAAGTTTCCATGTTTTTGTTCTCCAGTTATTTGTGAAAAGAAGTTTTTTGAAGTGAAAACACAAGAATATTTGAAGTTACCTTCATAAGAGCAGTGGTTTGTGGCCTCATGTTAAAACTTTGAAAGAATTGGTCTTTTGATGGAGGCCTTTGGTTTCTATCTGTTTGCATGGCATTGGTTTTTTTATTTGTAAATATGTTAATGAACTGTCTTGATCAAATTATTATATAAATTGCGCAAATGCCGAACTAAATTTTTGGGCTATTACTCTTGCGCTCATGGTAGAAAATTTTCACATGGCTCATGTTGGCCATGGAAAAAGCACCAAATGAGAGCAACTCAGAGGCTAAGTAAGATTTACTCACTTGGTGTCTGAAATGAGAATTAAGAACCCTAAAGTCCTGTAGAAATGTTTTTGGAGTTGATTTATTCCTCTTCTTTTAACTGAAGTTATGGATGGAAAAGATTTGCCAAAAAGAGACAAGCTTGTGCTTAGGGACTGAAGTTCCACGGATTTCATGGAGCCAAACCTTAAGAGAAGAAACTAGGTCATAGGTTTTTGGTGGATATGGATTCCTGGGTAAACGGATTGCTTATCAGATACTGTTAGGTACACTGATATTTACAGGTAAATTCATACAATTCATTCATCTCAAGTTGCTCTATGAGTGTTCATAATACTTCGTTTTCTTTGTGGAGATGCAGGATAGTCAAGGATGTTGTGTAAGGTCCAACTCAGTATCTTCTTGAATTAGTAGATCACCTCATTGCAAATACTACGTTAATGAAATTTCCTCAAATTTCTGCCGTTCGTTTAACTGTTGGCAAGCCTGATGTTGCTGTTCAAGGCGCCATTGACTACTTGGGAGTGGAGATACTTCGATTTAGGGAAGGTGAGAGGCCAACATAAACCATCTTTAGTAGCTTGTTAGTCAATTTAACAAGAAGGGTAAGGTGGGTTGGGAGTGGAAAGGGGAGGCAATCCTTGGAGCTGTAATGGGGGAGTATGATGATTGCTTCTTATTTTCTTTGTTCATGACATGTAATCCTTGTCCTTGACTAGTTTTTTCATGCCATCTAATGGATTTTGTCTCAATGTAAAGACCATTCAGAAATTGAGAGTAACTTTTGATCATATAGAATTTCATACCTTGTTTGAAAGATGAACATTCACTTTAGTTTTCACCTGAGATATTATTTCTCCTTGTCATTTCGTGGCATAATTATTCTCATTGAGTGTGGCTGCCTGACTTGAGGAGCAAACATTTTATAAGATGAAGATGAGAGACCTTAGATCATTGTAGTATTATATAATAATGGCTCAAAATAATTATAAATTGTTACAAAAAATACGACTTGGTTAATATCGGATATGCAAGCATGCTTGCTATTTTAACCCTTTATCCATTTCAAAAAAATAGTTTTTAGTTTTCGCAACTCTCAGCTTTTTCATTTATTGTATGCTTTTTATGTGTGATACTGAATTAGTCAGAGTTGTTAGGAGCTAATCATGCTCTTCGATGATCAAATTCCGTCAGAAACATTTGAGACCCGGTGGTCAGACTCCCATGCCCACCTCAAATGTTTTCATTTTCTAATTACCATGAAGTGGGGTAATGAAAATTGGCAGCAATGAAATATACCTACGATGCATATAACCCATCAAATATAAAATGAAAACTAGTCCATCAATCTTCAACAAGCCAATACTCTCAAGTCCAACAAGAACAAGAAAATCTGGCCTTTGGCCTTTAATCATCCTTTCCAACTTTGTTATCTGATATTTATCCAGCTCTTTAGCCGGCAAAAATTATTATAGACTTTACATAGTGAGTAAACCAACCATGAAATTGTTACATCGCCCCTTGCTTGTTAAACTTGCTGTTCATTCTTGTACACCGTAAAATGTTGCACAAGAGCCCCAACCAAAACCAGACGTTCCCCAGTTAAGAAGACATGGATTCTCCAATCCCTCCACCATATCCGCACCTCATCATCGGCCCTCTCGTGATCTCTATCGCCCTAATCTTGGCCATTTCCGCCACCCTTCTGATCTACCAAATCATTATCATTATGTTCATTGCTAGGGGATCATCTCAAAGAAGGCACACTTCACCATTCATAACCAGCACACTAGGATCATCACCACAAGAAACCACCAAGAACAAGGGGATTAGCCAAGATGTCCTCAATTCCATCTCACTTCTTTTTTATAGTAGTAACAATGGCCTTCTACATAAGACCATGTTTGGTGCTCAACTGACTCTATGTGCAGTCTGCTTGGGGAGCTGCGGAGGAGGAGCTAGTCCGATTGTTGCCTGTATGTGGCCACGCATTTCATCTCCAATGCATCGATGAATGGTTCGTGGTACATTCAAATTGCCCGATTTGTCGATCGGGGATGGTGAAGGTGGATAAATGTCTCATGGAGTTAGCTAGCAAGGACATGGAGGAAGTTATAGAGGTTGGTGCTAGTCATGATCTTGTTGCAGATCCTCCTACCAATTGTACACAATTTAACTCTTACCAAAAATCTATTGTTTAATTTAGTTTAAGAGGGACATACAGAGCTTTTTTCGGTTGTAGCAAAGTCACAATCATCAAGTAGATCCAGATTTTACCAAACTATTAATGAGTTGGATGTATGCCCTGCATATTCTTGCGTTACGGCATAAAATTACGAATAAAATTACCATTTGCGAAGAGTAGCACGTAAATTGAAAACAACTTAACCCTACTTGAATTGTAAATCTTAAACGCAAGATCTAGTATCAAATTCAAATAAAATAATTTTGGGAGCAACAATAAATTACTGGAGCCCCTGGTTGGCAAAAACCTTTAGTAAAAAAGTGTAATCGGAAGTACAAAGTAATGTGAACAAATTTAAAAGGAAAGCTACTTTTACTCGGTCACACATTTTTCAGTTTCAAATATGCACACCTATTGGTTGACAAACTTGAGTAAAGAGAACTTGACAGATCTTAGTAAGTTTTTACGGGAGTTCATAAGCACAATAGAGTCACCATTTCCGAAAAATTAGGCCTCTGCCGTTTCTTGTTCAACGGAAGCTGCAGCTACTGGGTAGTAATTGTAATGCAACTCTCCAACATCATCTCCAGATAGCTTCTTCCATCCTTCTTTACTAACGTAATACACTATAACAACATAACAATCGGAATATGTTTCTCAAGTATTGTTTGAACTTATCAATCTAGGTCTCAGCATAAACGGTTAATAGAATGAAGAATACAGCAGCTTAACAGTGAATGAGTCATCCATAGATACACTAGCATAGATAACTATGCAAGGTGTAAATTACATATTTATAGATTGGCCAGCTGAGAGGGTAGGAAAAAGTAGACATACCGCTAGCAACACCACCACTGGCTCCGTCTCTGAAGGTAGCTTGGTATATAGCATGGTGAGCAGCCTCTTCGAGGTAATAAAAGAGAAAGGACTAAACCTACCCATTATCAAGAACACTATAATAAGCATATGGAGATCCTGATCCAACAGAGAAACGTGTACCCTTCGGCCTTCCACCCTCACTATCTACATAGTAAAGACCAGGGCCCTGATTCACAGGTTAATACAAGCATGAAAATTAGCAAAACTAACGTATCAAGGAGGTAGATGATAAAGATTTTAAATAGTGAGAATGTAGCAAGCTGCCTACTATTTTATCCCATCCAGCTATCATGGTTCCAATAGATAGACCCATTCCTCGGTATGAGTAAAAAATATTTGCAAGAAGCTTAGAGGCACCGGCAACAGAAATCCTTCTTTTGTTTGCCAACTCATGCTACCACACTGTAAAACAAAAGAGAAAGCCAGCTGAAAAAACCACTCATCATCCAGAATTAACTAATAAATATGAATCTGAATTAAATATGAAGGATAGAGCATTTGAATGGCCTTGATACCCAAATTTCTATGCCAGAATTGGCAATTTGCCGCCCCACGAGCCATAGTACCAAGCATGTACGGATTTATCTCTATGATTTTTTTCACAGACTGGGATGCTGCAAAAAATTCAGAAACACCCAATTTTATCACTATGGTTTATATACATCACTTTGCACATATAATGTTCCCTATCATTTGTGTGCCAAATACCATCTTGTTAATATATAGAATTCCACAAAAAGCATCATTATTATCATGAACTGAGGTCCAAATGTAGGCATTACAGATATATACATACAGAAAAAAGGGCAGAACATTTTGTTGGATTAAAAATATTAAAATGCACTAGTACTTCAATATTTACATGCGTGATTTAAAGCTTACTGAATACAAGTTAACTCAGCATAACACTAAGCATAATTCTATTGTTTATCATGATAAGTTTCAGACCTATGACAATCTGGACCATGTAAGAAAATAAATGACAAGCAACAGCCAAAAAAAGTGAAAACATGATAAGGGTTGATTCTGCTAGCAATGGTATTGAAGGCCAGTTGGAGTTTATTCAAAATTGATCAGTCTTTTCTGTTCTCAAATGTACCACAAAAATAAAAGCCACCAAGATATAAGATATAACAAATAAAGTAAACAAATTTTATTGAAAGAGCTACTAAGGTAATACATCCAACAAATCACATAACTGCTCAAAAATAAAAACTATTTGTCTCAAAAGGATTCATCTCAACGTTTATTTTTTGAGTTATGAAATCTTTGTACCCCAAATTTCCCATTAATCCATCACAAAGCATACGTAAACTCAAAATACAGGACATCAGAATCTCATAAAACTGGAATGGCAATAGTTGCATCAAAAGTCTTACACAAGACCTTAAGGAAGATGCCATAATCAATCATCAAAGTGCAGGCTAACACTCATACAAAAAACAGCAAATCGGAACATCCGAGGAGTCATTGTGCCTGCTCCGAACCTGGCCGAGAAAAAATCAACGCAGACAACTTCAAAAGAGCAAAAAGTGATGCAGAGAGTAAGAATCGAAGCAGAAAAAATTTGGAAAAATTGGGAGAATCATGAAGATACATCAAGATACCATGATGGCATCCTGCAATGGCAAGGTAAAACCAAAACAATACTTGCTCTACCCTTCTCAGAACAAGAAAAAAAAGTGAAATTGAATGAAATAGAAGATTAGACGAAGGGAACATGAGACAGTCTCCAGTTCTGAAATTTCTAAAATATTAAACTTGTTTACTGTGCAAATCATGAACTCATAACCAGAATATATACCCTTAGCACTCATCTCCATGTTAGTTATATAATTTTATCAAATGCACACCAAACGGACTTACAAAATCCAAAGGCCATGTTACACCCCTCAACAACCGTTATGGAACTCAACCAACCTCAATCAATCCAATATTTGACAAATATATATTATCATGTTCTTCATTTTTTGTTTATAACTCCAGTTCAATTTTCATTGCCTAGTTCTGATGGCATATTTTGTGTTTGAGATGTTTGATTTCTGATTATGGGAATAAAGATGAAAATGGTTTCATATTGCAAATGATTCTTTTATTTAGCAACTAGTTGATGAAAGATGCTCTCAGAAATTGGTTGAACAAAGAAATTATGCTAATTTTAGAGTGGGAATTGGATATCTTCATTTTGTGATGGGGGGATAATGAAGAAGGAGCAAAGATAATTTGAATGGGTGTGATTGCAAGAAAAACGTTGATCTGTTCTCAAATATGACCGATTGGGTCTGCATTTTATTGAGTCTTTAGAACAATTAGGTGGTTATATCCCAAATTTTCAAATGGATCCTTTTGTTCGTTGGAAGCAGACGAATTTTTGTAGATTTTATTGTGTTTTCGTGCATTGGCATTGATTATACCATAATGATCTTTTCTCTTCAAAATGCAGTCTTTTTTTAATTACTCTGCTCATCATTGATAGTCATACTAAAAATCTAAATTTATGCTATACCCTTGGAGGCAATAAATTAATCAGATTATAACTTATGCTTGAGAGCAAGAATTACTATGAATTTATTCATATTCCATGTTTGATTCCAACTCTTTTTCTCTCTTGTGAGAATATTATTTTCATTTTTTTTCATCTTTTTTAACTCCGGTGTATTAAAGTATTTCAACTGCTTAACTGTATCTGTTTATCCACAAATTAGGTACCTAAAGGGTGGGATAAGCTTTCTGTTTCCATCATATCGATTGAGAGCGGGAAAACAATCGCCAAGTCTGGCAAAGCTTCTCAACGAAATGGAAGCTGTCAATGGCCTGATTCCTTATCTGAATCGGTATGGTCTACACCAGATGACGCTTCAAAAGAACCATCCAAATATCTTTTCAAGTTTGTTCTTACTATGGTCTGTTTCTGTGAATGTTTAACTGCGTTTTGGCAGTTTAATGGATTTTTTAGCAACTTGATTGATCTTTGTTACTTGTAACCTCTAGGGGACAACAAGATCTAGTACTCTTGGAGAATCAATTACCAACTTAGCAGATTACGTGGGCTCAAAAGTTTCTGTTCCTATCTCATTTTCTCTAGACAAGTGCAGTCATGGAACTACTTTACAAATAAGCCCCAACATATTGTTAGAATTATAAAGTACAGTTTTTTTAATAGTTAAGACTGGACAATCTGTTAGAATACAATGTCACCGATCAGCAACCGAGGTTGATTGAGTAATACTGGATAAGAATTAAAATATTGCAATTCTTAAAAGACTAAAACGTAAATCATATAAGGGGAGAATCTGAAATGAGTTCTTCATGCTTACAACTACTTAATCAACATTGTGTGTCTGCGTAAGTACAGATGAACCTAATGGCCTTACATTTTTTAAACCTAGATAATGTTGTGCATCTGCATATTCTTTATCTTGCAAACAATTTTTTAGTGACAATTTTGACTTCCTGAACCTCCTTGTCATAGCTGTCTATGGTCGTCAACTATAAATGAAACATGACAGAACATAACATCTGGATCTATTATGTCAGAGTTCTTCTTCGATTTTAAGAACATGAAACATGACAGAACATAACCTTCTCTACTGTAAATTGAAAAGAACAAGGATCTTTCCGTGATCTATGGCAATGAAATCGAATTTTGCCAATCCATGTAGTAATATCTAGTAGGAATCTTGGAAACGAGAAAGAGATAAACATTACTTTTCATGAATGAAAACGGTTTTTTTAAAAAAATCAGGTAAAATCAAAACTATGAAGAAAAAATGAAAGAAAATAAAAATCAAAACTGACTTGGCTAACAGTAAACTTTACCAGTACCATAATGTATTTTGTTAAGCAAGGTGCAATTGCCAGAACAAAGTTTAACCTGCGTGTTCTTCCATCCCAATGATAGTTGCCTTCTTCAACATTTCTAGGTCTTCGTTCAGGCTCTGCATTCTTTACAATAGGTTTCTCAATGATCTGTGAAGCAGGATTAACATCAGTGTCAGCTGTATCTTCTACCCCGGCATAATTGACAGCAATGGTAGGTAGCATCTACAAAATAAAAACAAACTTAAGCATAAAACATCTGGCTATCATAGTATAGACAACAACAAAGCTAAAAGAAACCAACCCAGACAGAGGAGTGTTTGAGCATACACGTAATGTAGTTACTTATATGAGGACAAGTATGTGCATAAATTTCAGGTTAGCCATATATAACCCGAAAGGGTCCATAAAGAATGTGGCTAGAGCAAACAACTTAAGTGCAGCTAAATTTACCATTTAAATTCATCCAAACTAACTTAAGAGCCATTTGTTATAGGCACCCAAATCAAGAGAGTAACTATTATTGCAAAGAAATGATAATAAGCTAGACATATTTAAGGGAAATTCTGAAATAGAAAATGTATAATGTATTCAGTTAGTCAAAAATCAGGGAGATCTCCTACAGTTCAACGAAGCCAATCCAAGCCCGGATGAATAAGCCGGATTGGCATCATTAGCTGAACAAGGGGGAGCAGATATAAGCCTATGTGCAGATGTATCATTTGAGCCATCTGTTAACGAGTCATCATCCAGTTATTTCACAAAGATGGTATCATTTTTCTCATGGGCTTTGCTTCCACCACTGGCAGGGATAACAACCTCGGAAACTGCTGCTGTTTCATTTTCTAAACCATCAAAAGGAGATGCCACGTTTCCCAGCATTGTTAGGTTTGTGGCAAGAGAAATAATTGTTGAATTAACCATTGAAACCTCCTTGCATTCATTCTACTTAAACATTTTTCTGATACTCTTCCACTGATAAGTCACCCAATGTATCATGCTCATTGACAAATCTAACAGCCTCCATGCTTTCTACTTGAACACCATTCTGATATTCTTCCACTAACAAGTCGCCCAATGTTTCATTCTCATTGACAAATCTAACAACCACTCTACTCAGATCAATTGTACGTGGCAGAGATAACACATTCTAAACTGAAAAACTAGTAACATCTCCATTTTGTGATGATGGGCTAGCAGGCCCCAGAATTCTGTTTTCCTGAATTATTTCTCTTACAATTTCTCAAATTGTATAGAAAGATCCTCCAACTTCCTTGTGAGTGAGATTTAGAGAAGGGAATTTACCGTTGTTTGAAGTTTGATATCTGCAAAATAGAGAATAGCTCTAAACTTTAGTATTACAAAGTACATCAGTAGGCCAAGGACATCCTCTTAAGATTATAATACTTATATATTTAGTGCCCCCTAATTTTTATTCTTCACACCACAAATACGTATCTTCCTGGTTGTAGAAGATGCTTAACATTAGCTAGGAAATCACAAATAATCACTAGCCACTATTATAATTATGAAATATACACAATGAATTTTCCTTTTTTATAGCAAATGGATAGAACAAACTCCCCAACCAAACAATAGGGACAAATTATGACCATGATGACAATGATGATAAAGATGACAACCTCATGCAAACATTGATAATGATAGCATAAATTTGAAAGTTTCCATTAGAATTATGTATGTGAATGAACAAAGCACGGGATTGAAAGCTTCCATCAGAATTTTCCTTTTTTATAGCAAATGGATAGAACAAACTCCCCAACCAAACAATAGGGGACAGATTATGACCATGATGACAATGATGATGAAGATGACAACCTCATGCAAACATTGATAATGACAGCATAAATTTGAAAGCTTCCATCAGAATTATGTACGTGAATCAACAAAGCACATGATTGACTATTATTAACATTGCTTTTTCCATGTTACCTACAAATTTAAACAATTCTTAGTCCATTCCCATGTCCTGTTCGTAACAAGTAACAAATCATGTACACGCCAAAAACAAATACTGAACAGTTTCTGACACCAGACAGATACTGACCTTGATGGCCTGCATGTGATCATTCTCCAACAGAAGTAGGACTATCGCTGCACATAAAAGAGTGAACACCAGGTCAGTGAATAGAAGGCTTTAGATAGATAAAATGACATTCTAAAAGGTGTGATCTCAGTTAAAGGGGGGGAATCAATTATTTCATAAATAAAGAACATTTTTTCAATCAAACATGTCTAGGTTACACAACACACTCAAAGCTCCAATGTAAGATCATCAACCTTAATTAATGAAGTCAACATGAAAGTCATCTTCTGAAATCTAACTGAATTGGACCATCAAAATGGCAAACTAGAATTTACAGCTGCTAGACATATAAAATAATATGATGCAAAAAAAAGAGAAATATACAAATTATGTCACAGTTATATGACTTGAGTATCACCAACAGGGAGGGCAAAGGTCCAAAAAAAGGATGTTTCGCCATAGTAGTTGTCCCTACAACTTCAAAAAAATGCCCATTTATCTAAAGGCTCGGACATATGTTTCACCCCATTTTGGCTAAGCGTGCACTCATATAAACATGAAAAGTAGCCAAAATGCTAAATGACAAACCCTCTAGTCAATAAAGCAATGATAAACATAGTCCTCAACCAACAAAATTGCCAAAATATACATACTCACCTAACACACACAACATCCAAACAAGTCATGACAACTACCTATGAATTGAATCAAATAACATACAAAGACAACAGGCTCTATATCATGCATCTAAAAACTTGAAAATTAATTGAACTGGACCACAAAATGACAAATTTAAAACTGCAACTGCCAGACATGTAACAATTGAAGATTTTAATTAATTAAAACCTAAGACTCTCAATAAAAGATAAAACATGCAAAATTAGCTACGTGGTAGACAAGTAATTTATTTAGGCAAAAACCAATTTAGATCAACCATACTTAGCAGATAACTAAACATGAATCCATCCTTAATCCGAAATTTTAATATGAACCCAAGAACAAACCAGCTCCACTACCATGCAATCAACCCCCATAACAAAAATTTGAACTCTGAAAGAGAAAGGACATACTTAATTTGAGATTTGATAGAGAAAAGATACATTTCATTTGAGCTGTATATACAATATACACCAATCTTGGGGATCTGCATGCATCTGGCATTATGATGGCATATTCCTATGCCATGTCTCCTCCTAATAGCCTGTTTTGAGAGAGGTCTAAATGGGTAAGATTCAATGTATCTCCAAGACATTCTGGAATTGCACCCACCAGTGTGTTGTTTCCCAGGTAGAGTTCCTCCAATGGAGCAATATTACACAAAGCTCGTGGAATCTTTCTAGCAATTTTGTTACCAGTCAAGTGTAATACCTCAAGGCCGTTAAGTTTACCAATTTAATCAGGAATGCCTCCTGAGAGTTCATTGTCACCAAAGGCTAGGAGATGAAGGTTACAAGAGCAATTGGCAAGAGAAGGAATGAATTGGCTCATGTCATCATTCGTGCCCCCACTCCCCAATTGGTTGGATCTGAAATCTAAATATAGGCCCTCCTTGTTGTTACATCCCATGAAATTTGGTACGAATCCTCTGAATTCGTTGCGGGACAATGAAAGTTCAACAAGGTTGGATGCATTAGCGAGAGAAACTGGGATGTGGCCTCCTAGTTTATTTGAACCTCCAAGAAAATATTCCAGATTAGGGAGCAGCTTGGTATGAACAAAGTAATGAGGGAGAAGAGACAATTGTAATGTGGGGAGGTAGTTATGTTAGTTGGTAAGGGAAGGGCAAAATAATAAATGCGCAAGTTTGAATGTGTGATGTATGTTTTTGAAATCTATGAATTGATCTTGTCTTTGGGAGGAAGCAACTGCTACTTGCTGTTCTTCAGGAATTGCTCTACTTTGTTCTGTTTTTGCTCTGCTTCGATCAGTTCCATGGCTCCATCAAAGCAACATAAGCAGCAAGGCAAGGGAAAGGATCTGGTCCTCAGTCCAATTGAGCCAGATCCTACCACAGCTGCATGCCTAGATTTGTTGGAAGCTTCCCTGACAGCTTGTTTTGGTCTATTACAAAATATGTGATGTCAGAAAGGTTGTAAATTGAATCTGGAATGGTGCCAGATATGCGACTTGAATACACACCGAAAAATGCTAAGCTCTTCAGATGACTGAGCTCAATGGGAAGTGTCCCATTAAGATTGTTGGCCAACTCCAGGAAGCTTATCAACCAATTCAGCACAATTGCAGCTCCCTTAACAGATTTGCTTAAACAAGATGCTTTTAAGTGGAATCAATTGGCAGCAGACTCATTTGATAGATTGAAGATTGCCCTCACCCAAGCTCCTGTTTTGGCATTGCCGAATTTTGCATTACCATTTGTGGTTGAGTGTGATGCTAGTGGAGTTGGCATTGGAGCAGTAATCATGCAAGGGAACAAACCTATTGCTTTTTACAGCAAGATATTGTATGGGCGACATTTTCTCATGTCAACTTATGAAAAAGAAATGATGGCTCTAGTACTGGCAGTCCAGAAGTAGAGGCATTATCTATTGGGAAGATCATTTGTGGTTAAAACAGATCATTCCAATTTGAAATTTTTATGGGAACAGCAAATCCATACCGTAGCTCAACAGAAATGGTTGACAAAGCTACTAGGGTATGATTTTACTATAGAATACAAGCCAGGCAAAGAGAATAAAGTTGCGGATGCCCTTTCAAGACAATTTGAGACAATTCAACTTGTTGAGGATAATGCTGTGAATGTAACAACAACAGAAATAGCTGCAAGAGGTTCTCTGCTTGCCATTACGGAAGGGATGTTGATAGCTGCGATTTCAACACCTATTCCAAGATGGTTGGACGAAATCAAGGAAGCATACGCTTCGAGTGGTGTCATTCAGTCATTAATAAGGAAGTGTATTGCCAAAGAACTGTCATCAAATTGGTCTTTTAGAGAGGGAATTCTTTTCTATAAGGATTGAATTTATTTAGAGTCTCAAATGCAGCTGATTCCCATTATTCTTAGAGAGTTTCATGATGGAACACATGAGGGCATTCAAAAGACTCTCAAAAGGTTGAGAGCAATTTTTTATTGGTCTCGAATGGTTCAAGATGTGGTAGCTCATGTAAAAAATTGTGAAGTTTGTCAAAGATTTAAGTCTTCCACGTTAACACCTGCTAAATTATTGCAACCATTGCCAATACCAAAAGAAATTTGGGCTGATGTATCAATGGATTTCATCACGGGTATGCCAAAAAGCCCGGAAAAAGATACAATTTTAGTGGTGGTAGACAGGTTATCTAAATATAGTCACTTTGTGGCAATCACTCATCCTTTTTACAGCAAATTTCATTGCTCAGCTATACTTTGACAATACTTTTAAGTTGCATGACAAATTTCTTGCTGGTGACAGGCCGCAAACTTGGGTGGTGAGATGGTTGGCCTGGGCAGAATATTGTTAGAATACCAGTTTCCAATCCTCTATTCACATGAGTCCTTTCGAAGCAATTTACAACATGCAGCCGCCAAAGCTATTGACATATGTTGCTGGATCAGCTAAATCAGGAGAGGTAGACTTGATATTGCGCAATAGAGATCAATTACTACATGAGCTGACTGAAAACTTGAAGAATGCTCAAATGCGCATGAAACAATACCATGATTTGAGGAGAAGGGATGTGGAATTTCAGGTGGGACAACTAGTCTTTCTCAAATTACAGCAGTATAGACAATCATCCTTAAGATCAAGGAGAATTACAAAATTGGGTGCTAAGTTCTATGGACCATTTCTGATCGTGGAACGCATTGGAGCAGTTTCTTACAGATTGAAGCTACTGCCAGAGTGCAAACTGCATGATGTATTTCACATCTCTCAGTTCAAAGCATTAGTAAATGCAGATATTAGAATTCAGACGTCAATTCCAGCAATGCAGTCACCAGACAGTTTAATGCAAGAAGTAGGAGTAACTAACTAATGTGAACAACCTTGAGGGCAAGGTTTTCATTGGAAAGGGAGGTATTTGGTATGAACAAAGTAATGAGAGAGAAGAGAGAATTGTAATGCGGGGAGGTAGTTATGTTAGTTGGTAAGGGAAGGGCAAAATAGTAAATGTGCAAGTTTGAATGTATATAAAAGGAGGGAAGAGGGTGTATGATGTATGTTTTTGAAATCTATGAATTGATCTTGTCTTTGGGAGGAAGCAACTGCTACTTGCTGTTCTTCATCTTCTTTCATTCCTTTTTCATCTGAAATTCCCAATTCCAACTGGAATTGCTCTACTTTGTTCTGTTTTTGCTCTGCTTCGATCAGCTCCATGGCTCCATCAAAGCAACATAAGCAGCAAGGCAAGGGGAGGGATCTGGTCCTCAGTCCAATTGAGCCAGATCCTACCACAGCTGCATGCGAAGATTTGTTGGAAGCTTCCCTGACAGCTTGTTTTGGTCTATTACAAAATATGTGATGTCAGAAAGGTTGTAAATTGAATCTGGAATGGTGCCAGATATTTGACTTGAATACACACCGAAAAACGCTAAGCTCTTGAGATGACTGAGTTCAATGGGAAGTGTCCCATTAAGATTGTTAGAACCTAGATAAAGAGAAGAGAAAAAGAGGTTTCCAAGTGACGAAGGAATACTTCCTGCGAGTTGGTTTCTATACAGTCTAAGTGTCAGCCTCGACAAGGAACCCAACTGATTTGGGATTTTCCCTGTTATGTTGTTAATGCCCAAATCCATTTCTTCAAGAGAAGAGAGGTTTCCAAGTGACAAAGGAGTGCTTCCTGTGAGTTGGTTAACGTACGTTCTGTATGTTGATGTATCTAAGAAAGCTCAGATTACCAATATAAGGCGAGAGTGTCCCACTTAAATAGGACGAGAAGTCCAACCCAGTGACACGCCGGTGTCGGCGACTGCATGAGACTCCCTTCCAATCGCAGAAATGCAAAGAATGGTTCCAGGATGACAGGGCTCCATATGGGTCGGAGGTGAATTGCTCTTTTATAGAAAGAAGGGCAAACCGATCTGTAGCATTTGAAGTGAGTGAGATGGTGAAGTTGGATGATAGAAAGAAGAACAAGAGAGTGTAACCAAAGTCATCCATAACCGAACCCCTGACCAAAACTTAGTCAAAGGTTGAATCCTTTTCTTCTTAAGTGTAACCAAAGTCATCCATACTTCAACACTTCTTTGGGATTCTTCAAACTTGGTTTCTCCAAATGGTTGTTTGATAATCCCATGATTTTTCATAGAGAGTGTGCAATGTTGTCTCAATAAAACAAGGTTTAACACTTCCATCAAATTTTTTGATAACAACAACTCTAATGTATTGTGAACTCTCTAAATAGTTGGTGTCAATCCTTATGAAGCATTACTCGAGCTTGTCATTTAAGATCTTCAATTTTCCAAGTCTTCAAGCTCTATCCTTGTAGTCATGCATCTTCATTGCTTCATCCCTACACAAGAGATTAGTCCAAACCAATGCAAAATGTCATGATGGAATGCTTATGCTAACAATGATTATACCATTTAACTCATGACCGATAAGAGATTGACAATTCTAATGAGATAATCATTCTCATTAATATGACAAAAGTACAAGTTTTTTTCAAAAGATGACTACTTTCAAAAGCTCCCCTATATATGTACACACTCCCCCTAAACTTGTACTCATTAAACATATACACTCTCCCCCTAAATCACCTCAATAAACAATTTTTTACAAGGAAGGGAGTTACATAAACAAAAGAGGTCTAGCACTCATCATCACCTCTGTGTCCATGCATTTTCTGTATTTCATCTCTAAGATGATAACAATCAAAACGTGAACCTAACACCTTTTAGTGTTTGATTGCCCCGATTGAATTTCGATTTTAGGCTTGGGGTTGAATTCACTTGTGTCATGCTTAGTTATTATCCTAAGATGGAAATTGGGAAGAGGTTGCAGTGGACCTATTATGCCGTATTTAAAGGATGTTAGGGTCGATTTGGATGATACTTTACTCAAACTAGGTTGTATGTTGCGCCATACACAGACATATACAAAGATAAATTTTAATTTTATAGTTAAACTCTTGTTGAATTATGAGATAGAGTATAATAATATAATATCTTAGATTTAAATTCTGATTGACTTTAAAATAGATCTTAATTCGATGACTATCCATTTCATTTACTTTTTGAGTCCGAAGTGAATACGCCAAACCCACATTTGATTTGTATCCGACCCAATTGAATAAAATAATATTAATAACATAAATTTTAATATAAAAATAGATAAAATTAATAATAATTTAGTTAAATATTTTTAAAATATAATTTTATTAATTATGACCGATTGGGATCTCATCACCCAAAACTTGAATCTGATCCAACTATTTTTGGATATATTTGTTTATAATATATATTTGAAAAATCCAAACCTGAATTTAATCTGAAATTGTTTCGGATTGGATATAAACGAAACAAATACAGATTAGATTTATGAATATCAAATATCCAAACATATCCCTTGTGTGAGGAATGTCCGGGCTTTTGAGGGGACTTAAGGGGTGTTTCATTTAGTTTAAAATTTTGACTCAATAAAAACTCGATTTGAGGTTCTACCCTCAAGTTGAGTTCAGATTAATTAGTGTAAATTAAGGTTTGTATTTAGTTTGATTTAGACTCACCTTGAAGCTTATTTGAGAACAATTAGGGTGGGGCACAATGCATGTATCTCATCTAGATGCTCAACTGAGATTGAAATGAGAATATTGCAATCTGTTTTAAAAGCTCTTATGTTAAATTTTCATCTAAAAATTTTAGTTCACATAATTAATGAAAAATAAAATTTCACAACATTTTTTATAGAAAACCTCATACTGGGATTGGAACATTGTGCAAGTAGGAATGGTTAAGGAGATTTGTCTAAGTTTGTAGACTATTTCTTGCAAAAGTAAGTTGTAGAGTTTACAACTTCCACATTGTAGTCCAAACATTGATCATGTAACTATATTTGAAAATCGTCTCACACCTGATCTCAAACATTTGAATTTGTCTTCTATACTTTACTGTCAGCTCCGTAATATATAAGGTAAGTAATTCATATATATACAAAGAAGCATGACTTTCTTACACACAAAACGCTGACCAAAGCATTATTTATTATCCATGGCCCAGTTTTGTTTGCTTGATTTATCAATCAACATGCAAACTATTTATGTATCAACTACTTTATTATAATTAATTAAATAAAATAGATTTTCAAACATTTCAACAATCAAAATCCTAATTATAAATTTATTGAATTTTGGATAGCTAAATTTAAATTAAAATATTTATATTTAACTAGGAACTAGAAGCAAAATTAAAGCCATATCCTATTTAAAAACACAATATTTACATCAAATAATCCTATTTAAAATTAAATCTTTTTTAAAAGAGAAATTCAATTCTAAAAATAAAAATAATTTAAATAAAATAGTTAATTTTTTTGTAATAATTGATAACAATATTTCAATTATTTTTATCAATAATTATTCACCTAATAAGAATTATTTTTTATTTTCAAGCAAAAACCAATTTAGCTCAACCATACTAAGCAGATAACTAAACATGAATCCAACCTAAAGCCGAAATTTTAATATGAACCCAAGAACAAACCAGCTCCACTACCATGCAATCAATCCCCGTGACAAAAATTTGAACTCTGAAAGAGAAAGGACATATTGAATTTGAGCTTTCATAGAGAAAAGATACATTTAATTTGAGCTGTATATATAATAACTATATATATTCAATATACAACAAGCTTGGGGATCTGCATCTGCATTATTACTGCTTACTCCTATGCCATGTCTCCTCCTAATAGCTTGTTTTGAGAGAGGTCTAAATGGGTAAGATTCAAAGTATCTCCAAGACATTCTGGAATTGCACCCTCCAGTAGGTTGTTTCCCAGGTAGAGTCCCTCTAATGGAGCAATATTGCACACAGCTGATGGAATCTTTCCAACGATTTTGTTACCAGTCAAGTGTAGTACCTTTAGGTTGTTAAGTTTCCCAATTTCATCAGGAATGCCTCCTGAGAGTTGATTGTCACCAAGGGCTAGTCTTAGAAGGTTACGTGAGCAATTGGCAAGAGAATGAATGAATTGGCTCATGTCATCCTTCGTGCCCCCACTCCCCAGTTGGTTGGATCTCAAATCTAAATGCCATAGGCCCCCATTCCCCAGTTGGTTACATCCCATGAAATTTGGTACGAATCCTCTGAATTCGTTGTGGGGCAATGAAAGATTAACAAGCTTGGACGCATTAGCGAGAGAAACTGGGATGTGGCCTCCTAGTTTATTTGAACCTCCATTAAAATATTCCAGATTAGGGAGCAGCTCTATGCCCAGATTTGTTGGAAGCTTCCCTGACAGCTTGTTTTGGTCTATTCCAAAATATGTGATGTCGGAAAGATTGTAAATTGAATCTGGAATGGTCCCATTAAGATGGTTAGAACTTAGATCAAGAGATGTAAGTGAAGAGAGGTTTCCAAGTGACGAAGGAATACTTCCTGTGAGTTGGTTTCCATAAAGATAGAGTGTCTTGAGCCTCGACAAGGAACCCAACTGATTTGGGATTTTCCCTATTATTTGGTTACCGCCCAAATTCATTTCTTCAAGAGAAGAGAGGTTTCCAAGTGACCAAGGAATACTTCCTGTGAGTTGGTTAAAATGAAAATAGAGTGTCTTGAGCCTCGACAAGGAACCCAACTGATTTGGGATTTTCCCTGTTATGTTGTTTCCGCCCAAATTCATTTCTTCAAGAGAAAGACAATTTGTTAGATTGAGAGGGATCTCTCCAGTAAGTGAATTCCAACTTAGGTCCAATCTACGCAGCCGATATAGACGACCAATCTCACTTGGGATTGCTCCTTGTAGGCTGTTCTCTATGAAGTAGATGTAGCTAAGAAAGCTCAGATTACCAATATACGGCGAGAGTGCCCCACTCAAACCGAAATAGTCGACGTCCAACCCTATGACACGCCGGTGTCGACGACCGCACGAGACTCCCTTCCAATCGCAGAAATGAAGAGAATGGTTCCAGGATGCCAGAGCTCCGTATGGGTCGGAGGGGATCTGCTCTTTTATAGCAAGAAGGGCAAACCAATCTGTAGCATTTGAAGTTAGTGAGATGGCAAATTTGGATGATAGAAAGTAGAAGAAGAGAAGAATTTGAAGAGGAAGGAGAAGCTTCATCTTAATATGTGTGAATTGCGTGAAGAGAGCAATGAGATGATAGTTTATAAGAGCACGGAAGAAATTATCAGAGTCTTCTTCAAGTCAATTGGGTTAATTTTCCAACCACAAAACACGGAGAAGCTTCATCCTAAGAAGAGAAGCTTCATTTTAAGAAGAGAAGCTTCATCATGAACAGGGCAATTATTAAGAGCACACAAGAGAATATCACAGAGTATTCTTAGAGTCAATTGGATTAATTTTCCAGCCGTTCATGAACGACGTGTAGAAAGGAGTTTAGAATGACATCATGTATAAACTTTCTTCCCCTAGTGTAGGTCGACATCATGAATTGACTGAAGTCAATGGTAACCTTTGGTCACCAGCTTTGATTGGTTGATTTATAGTTATGACTCGATATATTATAGCACGTATTTCTTGGCATTCTATCTTTTCAATGTTGGGAATGGTATCAAAAAGTAAAATTCAATTTAAATTGAGAGTCGATTTGCAAATTCTATCTTGAATTCAAAATCCAATTTAGAAGTGAAATCAGTATAAGAAAAAATTCATTAAAAAATTAATTCTAAATTAGAATCAAATTTTTTCAATATTTGGAAAATATTCAACTTAATTGTTCAATCCTGATTAACATTTTAAGCCATTTAGAATAAGGAAAATCTTAGTTAAAAATGAATTTAGAATGATTTATCAGCTACTTTACTATAACTAATTAAAAGTATAGATTTTCAAACAATTCAGAAATCTAAATTCAAATTATAAATTAATTGAAATTTAAATACTTGAATTCAAATTGAAATATTGATGTTTAACTCACTAATGGAACCAAAATTCATGTGATATCCTATTTAAAAACACAAACTTTAAATAAAATAATCCAATTTAAAATTGAATTCTTTTGTAAAAGTGAAATTCAATTCTAAAAATAAAAAATGTAAATTGCCCTTCTTTTATAGAAAGAAGGGCAAACCGATTTGTAGCATTTGAAGTGAGTGAGATGGCGAAGTTGGATGATAGAAAGAAGAAGAAGAGAAGAATTCGAAGAGGAAGGAGAAGCTTCCTCTTAATATGTATCAATTGCTTGAATGACGGCAATGAGTTGATAATATATAAGAGCACACACAAGAGAATATATAGAGTCTTCTTCAAGTCAATTGGATCAATTTTCCAACCATTCATGAACAACGTGTCTAAAGAAGCATGATTTGGCTATTAATAGTTCATTGATTAATAATAGTTCATTGACTACTTATAGTTCATTGACTACTGATCAGTTCTACAAATTGTAAACTAAAAATTAACTATTGAGATTCTATATTCATCAATCAACAAACAACTATTTATTTAACAACTTCTTTACAATAACTAATTAATAATATAGATTTTCAATCAATTCAAAAATCATAATTCAAATAAAATATTAATTGAATTTTAGATACTTAAATTCAAATCAAAATATTGATGAACCAAAATTAAAACCACATCCTATTTAAAAACACAATATTTAAATTAAATAATCCAATTTAAATTTGAATCTTGTTTAAAAGTGAAATCCAATTCTAAAAATATAAAAATTGTAAATTTGAAATAAATAGTTGAATTATCAACACGACAATGAGTTGATAATTTATAAGAGTACAAAAGACAATATCAGAGTCTTCTTCCAGTCAATTGGACTACTTTTCTAATTATTCATCAATACTTTGCTTTCTCGCTTCGCGCAAAACATGGAGCATGATTTGACGACTAATAGTTTATTAACTATGAACCAATTTATATTGGTTAATTAATAGTTTATTGACTATGTCTAAACCCAAATTGATATATTATTTGACACTAATTAATACTTACTATTCATCAATCAATATACAAATTATTTATTTATCAACTACTTTATTATAATTAATTACAAATTTGTTGCATTGTAGGTACATAAACTCAAAATAAATTTTAGTATTTAACTCGGAACTAGAAGCAAAATTAAAGCCATATCCTATTTAATACCACAATATTTACATGAAATAATCTAATTGAAAATCAAATCTTGTTTATAAGTGAGATTCAATTCTAAAAATAAAAATAATTTAAATAAAAGCATTAAATTTTTTATTTTATAAAAATTGATAACAACTTTTCAATTATTTTACATCAATAATTATTCAACTAATAAGAATTATTTTTATTCTTATTAATTTAATCTTCTTGCATGTGTTTCTTGGCATTGTCATTTTCATAGTCAGGAACTGTATTTCAAAGTAAAATTCAATTTAAATAGATAGTCGACATACAAATTCTACCTTGAAGATAAAATCCAATTCAGAAATGAAATCAGTATAATAAAAAAATTCATTAAAAAATTAGTTTAAAATTAGAATAAATTTTTTTCAATATTTGGAAAATATTCAACTTAATTGTTCAATCCTAAATAGCATTTTAAGCCATTTAGAATAAGGAAATTCTTATTTGAAGTGGATCCAAAAATCATTTTAAAATTTCATTTTGAATAAAATTTAATCATTTAAAATACAATTTATATTTATAATTCCAAGTGAATATTGAATTATGCTTTTATAATTAGATTTCAATTTAAATACTAAATATTCAATTCTAGATTTTGGCATTCTTTTCACACATCTCAAATTTCGTTTATTTTGAATGAAAGATTAATTTTTGTACAGTTTGGTTCAATTTTGGAGAAAATTTAGTTTAATTTGTGTTTCTGTAATAGGTCTTAACTTAATTAATCTAGTATCCATTACCTCTATATCTAAGATTCCATATAATAATAGGAATATATCTATTTATCTTCAACTTGGTTAGCGACTATTGAAGAAATGACATAAGCCCATCATATTGTGCATAAGCCGAGTCGTTACATATAGTATTATACCCAAATCAGGATTTTCTTAGATGATGAGCTAAATTAGGGGCATAAGCTAGATCACTAGCCTTGGGCCACGCAGGATGTAGGCTAGGCCGTGAGAACTGGCCATGTTTAAGAATTCTAAGGACCAAATTTTTTAAGGTGTATGGATTATGATAGTCTTCAATTTATCCCCATATCCAATGCCTCTTAAGATAAAATTCGATATGGTAGTGGGGATATGTCTTTTGATCTTCAATTTAGTTAATGTTGAGCAGATAAATTAAGTTCATCATGTTGCACTTGAGCCAAGTCTATGAAATCTATAAGTTGCCGTAATCACCCTTATAATTAGTCTCATATCTAATACTTATTAGATGAGATCTGATATATTTATAGAAATTATTATAGTTATAGATCTTCAACTTTAATTAACAATTTTATAGAGATATTGGTGTGATCTTCCTCCCCCAATTCGACGACAAGCTCCTTCCCTTTGCGTTGCTTGCTCCCCTGTCTCGATGGCGCCATGGAGAAGAAGACCTCCAACGGAATTCAGCTGGAGCTTGATGGATCGAGATAGTGGATGGAGAAGGGAGCAGAAGAGAATTCTGGCTCCCTTGGCGATCTCCTGAAAAGTCGGACTGGAAACAACAATAACAACAAAACAAAAATTCAATTTCATCAAAAGTGTTCTGTTACAACTTCATGCTCTGTTTTATACCCTGTTTTCCCATCCCGTCCTCTGTTATCCCGCCAGCTCTCCCTTTATTCATACCAAATACCCCCCCAATGAAAAACTACCTTGCCCTCAAGGTTGCTAAAGCATTAAAAGGCTACAAAAATTACTCTTCTGATTGACATGCTGGCGGTAAAGAGGATTGGATCTGAACACCAGCTGCTACCAAAGCCGACCAGAAACTCACAAACTTGAACAGAGCAGATGACATTAACGCTCCCCAAAACTTGCTGATGACATTAACATGTTGGCCTCTTTGCAAGTTAAATTGCAGCAGCACCTGATACTTGGACAAGTTCATCAATAAGATCGACATTCAAAACACCAAGAATAAATCCAGCACCAATTCCTTGAACTTTCTGGACTCTTCGTCAAGGACACAGCTCACATCTACCACCCTGTTCCATTTCTTCCTGTATTCTCCCGTTTTAGCATAAGCATGATCCACTGAACGATTATCATCCCCATGTTTATCAATTCTGCTTTGTGTGCAGCTGTTAAAATCAGTAGACTTGCCAGCAACATTCACAATTGAACTTACTCTGCTTTTGCTCTTAGAATTCACAATGAGTGATTGAAAGGGAATTCTCTCATATTTTCTACTGTTGTCCTTATCTAAAATCATTTGGTTTTGCTTATCACCCAGCCGTGTTGCTTTGTGGGAGTGTGAAACAGATGGAGTCATGTTTTCTTTATCAGATGGGAAGTAATCAGATGAGGATAGTGGCAAGTCGTTGAAATCCAGATGCTTGGACGGTGGAAGCTCTAACTTCAGGTTCTCCTTCAGTTTTGATTTCGACCTTGCAACAAGCGTTGGTGTCATGTTTTCTTTATCGGAAACAAATGACTCTTCCTCATTGACCTGCCCTGAGAAGAGAACCATGCAGAGTGTTTCCTCAACTCTTTTGCCACTACTCGTAACTCGTCTATTTTCGTCATTCTTCTTTTCTGATCCAATAAAAACCATCCCACTATTTTTTCTTCACTCCCAATTTTGACCTTAATGAGGCTAGCCAAATTATGCCTTCGGGACGTCGAGGAATCTCTACGTTCCACGCTTGCAAGAGTAATGCGTTCATCTCTTTCAGTCAAAACCTGCCCGATAACAATTGGCTCCCCACATTTATATGGACGATCCACCACCAGCTCAGCTCAACTGCACCTTCTCTAGCAGTCAGCATTGCCTTGCAATTGCCTCTGTATGCGAGTAGTGGAGGGCCCATAGGAACCAAAGCAAACCTACGAGCTAATGGCACTTTCTGCAAATGAACAACACAGGATTGAACGGCAACATATGCTTGTTTAGAGATCTCAAAGGAGAAAGCTTCTGTAGGTATGTCATAAAGGTATTGCTGAAACAAGGAGCCTGCCATAAACCCCACCGTATCCAGCTCGTTATACTCTCTCTTAATGCCCTCAGCTCTCTCATCAACTTCAGCCTTAGTAGGACTTCCAGTTAAATAAGCAAGCTCTTCGTGAGACCATAGAAGTGGGGATTGCACAGCTAACTTCCCTCTCCCACGCTGCCGATCAAGTTCCCTGATGAAAGGATACCAGACAGATTTTTTCCTTGCTTCTTTTCATACATGAGATACAGCGCCAAACATGCCAACTCTGATAGTTTATTAGTTGTCAGAAGCTCAGCAATTGTCTCATTTCCAAGAACTCTGTCCAGAGTAACAACCAACGAATTCGGAACCGAGAAAGCCACATCTCCTACCTTGAGATTTTCACTGGCCCCATCCAAACCACCAAGCCCATTAAAATTGAAATCTAATTTGTCAAATTTGAAGCCTTTTTTCTTGCTTGAAGGTGTGCCATAGTCAAAATCACCATCCTCAGCCACTTTGATTGATTTCCAGGAGGTGAGAAAATCCTCCTCTCCTTCAAGAAGTGTGATTCTCTTTTTTGTGTCAGTAGAAACAGGTGCCTCATTTTCTGCCATCGCTTGTGACATTTGTGGAACTAAAGCTGGAGATCTTGTTCGATCGTGGGAAACCCTTGTTGTCAACCTAGTGAATCGAGTTGTATACTCTTGATAGTCTGATTGTCCTAATTGCAGGTTCATGGTATCTTCCAATTGCGCCCAAGAAGATATTTCTTGATGTTGTTGCAGCACATCAAATTTCTCTGCTCGCCTAAACCAAGAATTAGAATCCTTTGAACCATCGAATTCTGGAAAACTGATCTTGGATCCCTTCACCCAAGCCTCACTTGGAATGTTATGCAGGAAGTCCTCCTGGACATTCTGTCCAACAGGTTCCATGCCAAATCTGGGCGTCATGACTGGTCCTCCAAATTTCTGATGTCTACCAACAGAGCCCTGCTGATGTCTACCACCAAACAACATGGCATGCTCTTCCAAATGGTTATTACCACGGATTCCCTGCAATTGTGGTCCACTCCCTGAATGCATCAAGAAATCCTCCTGTTGCAATGGATGGTGGATGCCCTGCAAGTAATCATCTTGGCGTCGCCTGCTGCTCAACGACATGAATTGTTCCTCTTGCTGCTGATCGCGATTGATTCTCTGCCTAGGATCATCAATTCCCACATCATTTGCAGGAACCCTAATCATCGAGGTACCAATCCCCTCTCGATGCCCCAATCCATCAATTCTTCATTGTAACAACAATTCCAATTTTGCAGACATATTGGAAACAGCAGCAAGCAATTGATATTGAACCTTACGAATTTGTGCAAATTCTTCAGAATTGGATGAAGAACTCATACCTCCCTCGCCAGGCTCTAATACCAATCTGGTGTGATCTTCCTCCCCCAATTCGACGACAAGCTCCTTCCCTTTGCCTTGCTTGCTCCCCTGCCTCGATGGCGCCATGGAGAAGAAGACCTGCAACTGAATTCAGCTGGAGCTTGATGGATTGAGATAGTGGATGGAGAAGGGAGCATAAGAGAATTTTGGCTCCCTTGGTGATCTCCTAAAAAGTCGGACTGGAAACAACAATAACAACAAAACAAGAATTCAATTTCATCAAAAGTGTTCTGTTACAACTTCATGCTCTGTTTTATACGATGTTTTCCCATCCCGTCCTCTGTTATCCCACCAGCTCTCCCTTTATTCATACAAGATATAGAGATAATTAGGACCATAAATTTACACTTAGACTGTGTAGCGCATTTTCTTTGCTTGTCACTTCTTGTACATATGGCAGCTGCATCTATCATTTATTACTTTGTAATGATCAACATATTAGTATGCAACAACATACCAATTAAGGTAGAATAATATGCTATGAAGATAGTGACTAATCTCATTAATTTTATATTTAGTCCATGGGAAATTTGATATTCAGGTTTTCTATTGAGGAGCCCAACTGCCTAGCGGCATGAAAACGTCATGACTTGACTCAAGTAAATGGCAATCTTCGTCACCGAAGTTATTTGGAAAAAAAATCTTAGTCAATGAGAGGTCAAGTAAGTTTTAGAAAATCATTTGCATAGATATAAACTCTAATTTGATATGTAACCTTCATTTCATCAAATATTTACATAGTCTATAATAATTTAATATCTCAAAAATAAATTTCTATTTTAAAAATAAATTTAACTCAACGAGATAAACAATAATCATATAATTTATTTTTTATTATGTTTAATTTTTATTAGTTGAATCACTTCATCAGAGGTCAACTAATTTTATGTTATAATGAATTACCTTTTTTATTATTATTATATTTTAATTAGTCAAATCTCTTACTTTTCAGTAGAGCCCAACCTTTTGGTCCCTAGAGTAGATCTGAACTTGAAATGGGAGTCGGGAGAGATAGATTTAAATTTTAAACATAAATTTTTACTTTTTATCTTTTTAAATAATGAGATAGATGATAAATAAATATATTTTAAAGATAAACTATTATTTTTATCTCATCTTAAATGATAATCACATAATAAATTAGAGATGGATTTAACTGCCGAGAGTTTTGGAATGTGACAGAATGTACCTTTTAACTGCCGAGACATCAGCTATGGTATCAGAAATGACGAGAAATTTCCCAGTATCAAGCATGTTGTACATCATCTAATGGGAAGAAATTACAGAGTGAAAAACGCCAGAGTAATGGATCTTTTAAAAGAACAAAACTGACAGGGCATCGTTACCGGAAGAGAGAAGTCAGGAAATACAACAATATCAGTCCTACTGAAAACATTTCTCCATTTGTCTAATAGACTCAACGAATTTATCTGCGCATACAAAGTCAAACGTTTTCCCAGTACATCCTCCATGACAAGCCATATCAAAGGTATGGAACTGAAAGGTTCCTGCATAACACTGTATAATCATGTAAACTAACAATCAATGACCACGAAAAGGATCGCGAACATGTAACAATGATTAGATCCTATAATAGCTGAATACTTGACTCATTGCATGGAGTTGAACAATTACAAAGTTTGTACCTTGAAACTGCTTCTTTTGCCTCAATTGAGCTGCAAATGACACCCTCATAGCTGGAAAAGAGATTCTATTTGAGTTAAAATTGTTTAATTCACAGCTATACCTACTTAAAATTGCAAGACAAGGACAGATTACAGTAACCAGCCAACTGCCACGGCACCTTCAGAATCAAATATAATTGGCTGACAGCCGATCGGCATCCTTAAAGTGTATGCTTCACCATCTTCCATAGCATATATCTAGTAACAAAAATTAGTGGATTTTAAAAATAATATAAAAAGATATTTTTCGGTCTCCATTGAAGTTTAATTGTAGTAAACAATAGTTTGTTTCAAAAGAAGACACAATTAAGAAGTCTGGGATTTACATGTCTAATAATAAGGTTGAAAGATTAAGTAGGGAAAGGTTGAGAAAGTTACATGAGTTCAACTATGAATGGAAAGGAAAAGCAACAAAAAGGAAATTAAACAAATGATAAGTTAAATAAACAAAAAGTGAACACAACCTGCGACAGTGTATGACACTTTCTCGGTCGAGAATTGTTACAAGCTTTCTTCGTTAAAATCAATACAAGCTTAGTTCACACATAGAATGATCTATAAGTATCAATGAATTGCCCTTATTTCCCCAGTTCAAGACGGGAAATTTTATCACGATATACCTATCATCGTTACTGTAACCACTATGGAAAACTGGTATGAATAAAGGGAGAGTTGGCGGGAAACAACAGGGATGGGGTTTGTGAAACAGGGGATATAAAAACAGAGTGTGGGAATTGTAATTGGCATCTTTGGTGATAATAAATCTTCGTTTTAGTTTGTTATTCTCTTCCAACTTTTCTGGAAGAACAACCAGGGAGTAAGGTCCGTCCTTGCTTCCATCCATACCAATTCCACTTCGATTCCATCTTCATCACCTGCAGGTCGTCATCACCATGGCGCCCGTGAAGCAGAGTAGCAAGCAGAGTCGAGGGAAAGGAATCCTTGGCAACGCTGGTGAAGAAGAACCCACCAAATTGGTATCAGAGCCTGGCGAGGGAGGTATGAGTTCTTCATCCAATTTTGAAGAATTTGCACAAATTCGTAAGGTTCAATATCAATTGCTTGCTGCTGTTTCCAATATGTCTGCAAAATTGGAATTATTGTTACAATCAAGAATTGATGGATTGGGGCACCGAGAGGGGATTGGTACCTCGATGATTAGGGTTCCTGCAAATGATGTGGGGGTTGATGATCCTAGGCAGAGAATCAATCGCGATCAGCAGCAAGAGGAACAATTCATATCGTCGAGCAGCAGGCGACACCGAGATGATTACTTGGAGGGCATCCACCATCCATTGCAACAGGAGTTCTTGATGCATTCAGGGAGTGGACCACAATTGCAGGGAATCCATGGTAATAACCAATTGGAGGAGCATGCCATGTTGTTTGGTGGTAGACATCACCAGAGCTTTGTTGGTAGACATCAACAATGTGGAGGACCAGTCATGACGCCCAGATTTGGCATGGAACCTGTTCAACAGAATGTCCAGGAGGGCTTCCTGCATAACATTCCAAGTGAGGCTTGCATGAGGGGATCCAAGATCAGTTTTCTAGAATTCGATGGTTCAAAGGATCCTATTTCTTGGTTCCGGCGAGTAGAGAAATTTGACAGGCTGCAACAACGTCAAGATATATTTTCTTGGGTGCAATTGGAAGATACCATGAACCTGCAATTTGAACAATTAGACTATCAAGAGTACACAACTCAATTCAATAGGTTGACAACAAGGGTTTCCCACGATCGAACGAGATCTCCAGCATTAGTTCCACAAATGTCACAGGCGATGGCAGAAAATGAGGCACCTGATTCTGCTGACACTCCCTTTTGTGTACTTGGAGATGCCATGCCGCACCTGAAAGTGGAAGCTAGACCTCCACCTGGTTTTAATCCTCATGATCTGCAATTTGCATCTCTCAATGGATCTCAGTTCCCTCAGCAAAGGTATCAACAGCAATTGTCAACAACGCCTCTTTTGATGAATCAGCAACCACTGCATGTGCAACAACAGAAAGAGTTGTTGTTTCACCAACAGCAACAACTTCAGCAGCAGCAGCAGCAACTTCAGCAACAGCATTTGTTTTTTCAGATGTTAGCCCAAACTCAATTACATTTTGGTGAGCCATCTCACATGGCTGTTAGGAGTTCTTCCTTGGATCATCATGGTCTTCACCATCAGGTATTTGAGCCAGTCCATCTCAGCTCAAGGTTTCTTCATAACTTCCAGTCATCTGGTGACTTTGACTGTGGCACACCTCCAAGCAAGAAAAAGGGTTTCAAACTTGACAAATTAGATTTCAATTTTAATGGACCTGGTGGTTTTGATCCAAGCATGAATGCGGCCATGCATAGCACTCTACCTTCATTAAGAAGAAGTATGGTCTCCTTGAACGAAAATGCATCTGCTCTTGGGCTTTCAAAGTCTGCTGACAAGTCACAAGATATGCTAGCGCAGCATCCTACATTGAAAAAGTTGTCTACACTTTGTGGAAAGCTTGCTGATATTGCAAATCATCTTGGCATTAAAAGAATTGCTAAAGTTTCTGAAGGTGATAAACGCAAAAGGATCCAAGGTTCACAGATCAACGAACTAAAGAAGAGCTGCAAGTCATCTTCTCAAACGGTTGAATGCCATAAAACAAAGGAAGAAGCTCATCAACTTCTATGTGATACAGCAGGTGGGCGGAAAAAGACTTGTGGTAGGCACCGGTGCAGCGAAAGGTGTTGTCCTCTATCTAGCTCCTAGTGCCCAGATACCTGACAATTGGGACTCACGTTTGTGTCAGATGGTGTGTGGTAACAACAAAACGGAGGCAGATCAAAATTGTGGTGTATGCCATGAAGCAGCAGAAGTCCCAGTTATTACTTCTTGTGAACATTTGTTTTGCAAAACTTGTTTAATGGATTACTCATCAGTCCTGGGAACGGTTACTTGTCCTTCATGCTCCAAACCTATGACTGTGGCCTTCTTAGAAGACAAAAGAGCAGACACTCAGGCTGCAGTGACCACATTAAAAGGTTTCAGGCATTCAAGTATCTTCAATCGAATTATACTAGAAGATTTTCAGACATTGACCTGTTTGCTGCAACATGGAGATGAAAATGTTACAAAGCAGTTAGTGGACCCAAAGTGTTTGCTTTTGCTGCTGTGGAAAATGTGGCAAACAAGTTTCCTATTTCATGATCTTACTGATTTTGGTGCCGAGTTGGTTCTTACTTATCCAGCCAGGCGCACGAAAGGTGCAATTCAAAAGGCAGAAGCCATTTTGTCAAATACACCTCATGCCTACATCCTTCAACAATTCGAACACCCTGCTAACCCAAGGATCTATTATGTAACCACTGGACCTGAGGATACTGTTTTGTGGCAGGGAAAGCAATGTGGGCATTTGATTCAGCAGTCTCATTCTTTTCCAGGCCCCACGGGTGGCATGAAGCTGAGCATGAGCCCAAGCTCTGGAGCAGGGTCTTCATTTGGCCTCTCAGATTCAAGCACTTCCGGTATTAATACTCTAACAGGATCACACTTTCTGTGGGGTAGCCCTATTTTGTACTCAGAGCATGGTAACAGTGCAAACTGGACAAAACCATCTATAAGACCTTTTGCATCCAATGGGCAGAGGCAGAGCCATGAATTCTTTTACTCCAGGGACATGGTTCTTTACCTCACCATTTCCATGCTGGATCAGCCCCAGCACCCTTGGCAATGCCTCTTGAGAGACAATATGATTTCTATCCGGAGTCTCCAGATACATCTTTTGTTAACTCAGCTCATGGATATGGAAACCCAAGTTTGAATCGGGTGGAAAGTAGCTTCATGGCAAATATGGGCAATCGAGCAACCATAAATCATGGAGTTCCATTTTCTGGAACTATCTCTGAAAGTTCGTCACCTAATTTCAGATTGATGTCATCCCCAAGACCAAATTACGTGTTTCTTGATGGGCATGAATTTGGAGAAGACTGATTTGGCTGTGTTGGGCATAGCAAAACAGGTGAAGTAGATGGACACACGTCTTTACTTCAAAATCTCTTCCATGTCTTCCATGTTTCACAATTGCAAGCTTCAGTCCAACTGCTGTTCCTTGACGAAGAGTCCAGAAAGTCACTGAAGTTATTGGAAGGAATCAAAGGTACACATCTCATCATACCAAGAATGGTGATAAGAGAACTAGATTGCCTAAAGAGAAAGGCTAGCTGGTTTCGAAAGGATGAAGATGCTTCTTCTTCATTGCAGCGGATTGAAGACTGCATGGTGAAAACAAGTTGGTGGATTCATGTACAAAGCTCGTCCGAAAGTGTGTCTATAGCGCCTACTCCTCCTGCTTCTCCTCGCTCCTGGTTAAGTGATGGAAGTCGTGCTAATAAACCAATACCGTTTTCTAAATGTGGTGACTTCACGGGGATTGTCAACCCAACAGCAGGAGATCATATACTCGAGTGTGCCCTTCTTTTCAAGGAGCTTAAAAGCGATGAGCAGATAGTCCTCCTCACAAAGGCCATTACTCTAACAATAAAAGCAATGGTGGAGGGGTTAATCGGTGAGACTGCAAAGGATTTTAGGGAAAGCCTGGTTATAAAATTCAAGGAATTGGTGCTGGATTTATTCTTGGTGTTTTGAATGTCGATCTTATTGATGAACTTGTCCAAGTATCAGGTGCTGCTGCAATTTAACTTGCAAAGAGGCCAACATATTAATGTCATCAGCAAGTTTTGGGGAGCGTTAATGTCATCTGCTCTGTTCAAGTCTGTGAGTTTCTGGTTGGCTTCGGTAGCAGCTGGTGTTCAGATCCAATCCTCTTTACCGCCAGCATGTCAATCAGAAGAGTAATTTTTTGTAGCCTTTTAATGCTTTAGCAACCTTGAGGGCAAGGTTGTTTTTCATTGGGGGGGGTATTTGGTATGAATAAAGGGAGAGTTGGCGGGAAACAACAGGGATGGGGTTTGTGAAACAGGTGATATAAAAACAGTGTGGGAATTGTAATTGGCATCTTTGGTGATAATAAATCTTCGTTTTAGTTTGTTATTCTCTTCTGACTTTTTAGGAAGAACAACCAGGAGTAAGGTCCGTCCTTGCTTCCATCCATACCAATTCCACTTCGATTCCATCTTCATCACCTGCAGGTCGTCATCGCCATGGCGCCCGTAAAGCAGAGTAGCAAGCAGAGTCGAGGGAAAGGAATCCTTGGCAACGCTGGTGAAGAAGAACCCACCAAAAACACATCAAACCTTGTTAAGTAATCAAGAGGTAACACCAAGGGAAAATATTACAGGAGGAAATTGAAATGAGCAACACATGCTACAACAGATTAATTTAGATATTAAATATAGTTAACAACACAATAAAAAAAATTGTGGAGTTTGCTCAATACCTGGTTTCTAAGGCCTCATATGGGGTTATTTTTCTTGACGACATAGAAGCAGTATTAATTATTTATGTCTTTCTTCCCAAAATTTGATAAAGGCAGCAATGGAAGACTTAATTGCAGCCCAAAAGGGATTCGTCTCATTTGCCTTTGAAGGTTGCTTTCTGAAGTCTTTGGATGACCCACTGCAAGGTGTGTAGACTGTATATCAAAATATTGATTAAATACTGCCAAGAGGACCACAAATGCAGATGGCACCATAATAACGAAGTTGCTTTTCTATTGTAAATTGAAAAGAACAAGGAACTTTCTGTGACCTATGGAATTGAAATCGAATTTTGCCAATCCATGTATTAATATCTAGAAGGAATTCTTAGAAATGAGAAAGAGATAGAAATTACTATTGATGAACGAAAACGGGCTTTATCAGCATCATAATGTATTTTGTTAAGCAAGGTGCAATTGCGAGAACAAAGTTTAACCTGCGTGTTCCATCCCAATGATAGTTGCCTTCTTCGACATTTCTAGGTCTTCGTTCAGGCTCTGCACTTTTTAGAATAGTTTTCTCAATGATCTGTGAAGCAGGATTCATATCAGTGCCAGCTGTATCTCCTACCCGGGCGTCATTGATAGCAATGGTTGGTACCATCTACACAATAGCGACAAACGTAAGCCGAAAATAGCTGGCTATCACAGCATAGATAACAACAAAGCTAAAAGAAACCTACCCAGGAGTGTTTGAGCATACAAGTAACGAATGTGGTTTAAACAAACAACTTAAGTAACAACTAAATTTACCATTTAGATGCATCTAAACTAACTCAAGAGCCATTTGTTATAGGCAACCCAAATCCAGAGAGTAAATATTATTGCAAAGAAATGATAATCAGCTATACATATTTAACTGAAATAGTGAAATAGAGAATGTATTATGTATTCAGTTAGTTAAAAAGCAGGGAGATCCACACAATCATTTTTCCTCAAACATTTATCTCCTACACTTCAACTAAGCCAATCCAAGCCCTGATGAATTTATCTCCAACGCTTCCCAAACAGACCGTGGCTAAAAAGAAGATGTTCTCAAACATACCTTTTGACTACACTTTGCAGGAAATATCGTGGTACTTACTCTCATTTTTGTGGCTAAGGACATGCAGGACAAGTAAAGAAGCCTAACCTTAACATCCGCGATCTCCTCATTTTGACTCTGGTCTCCTGCACATCACAATCACTAAGTGTTGCTTTGATTGGAAGTGAGACTAATGCCGTTGGAAATATCAGCTGCATCATTCACCACTTTGGTCTGCTCTTCCATTGAAGAGGCGAAACCCACTCGCATAGAACTGATGCCCTCTTCACCTTCAAATCTCTCAAATGAGTAAGCCGGGCTGGCATCATTAGTTGAACAAGGGGCAGCAGATATAAGGTTATGTGCAGATGTATCATTTGAGCCATCTGTTAACGAGTCATCATCCAATCATTTCACAAAGATGGTATCAATTTCCCCGTGGGCTTTGCTTCCACCACTGGCATGGATAACAACCACGTAAACTGCTGCTATTTCATTTTCTAAACCATCATAAGGAGATGCCACGTTTTCCAGCATGGTTAGGTTCGTGGCATGGGAAATAATTGTTGAATTATCTGTCGAAACCTCCTTGCATCCTACTTAAACATTTTCCTGATATTCTTCCACTGATAAGTCGCCCAATGTATCATGCTCATTGAAAGGGAAGTTACCGTTGTTTGAAGTTAGATATCTGCAAAATACAGAATAGCTCTAAACTTTAGTATTACAAAGTACATCAGTAAGCGAAGGACATCCTCTTAAGATTATAATACATATATATTCAGTGCCCACTAATTTTAATTCTTCACACCACAAATACATACCCTTATTGTAGTAGATGCTTAACATTAGCTAGGACATCACAAATAATCACTAGCCACTATTATAATTATGAAATATACACAAGGAATTTTCCTTTTTTATAGCAAATGGATAGAACAAACTCCCCAACCAAATAATAAGGGGGCAGATTATGACCATGATGGCAATGATGATGACAACAATGATGGTGAAGATGTCAACATCATGCAAACATTGAAAATGACATCATAAATTTGAAAGCTTCCATCATAATTATGTATGTGAATCAACAAAGCATGGATTGACTATTATTAACATGGTTTTTTCTATGTTACCTACGGATTTAAATAATTCTGAGTCCTTTCCAACGTCCTCAAATCATGTACACAGTAATAAGTAACAAATCATGTACACGCCAAAAACAAATACTGAACAGTTTCTAACACCAGACAAATGTGGGTCCACACTTTTTCGCTTATATGTGTAAGTCCTCAGCCTTATGATTGAACAATGTTTTTTCACAACTATCATCCATAACAGCATAAAACTTATCCATTCTGTAGTTTCAAAACACCAGTCTGACGATATTCAGAAAATATTAATTAGTAATAGTTTCTGGAAAAGAAAAAATTTGCAAGACCAAGTCATGTATTGAAAACCATCCAAACACTTGGCCAAGGTGAAAAAATTAAAATGACTATATTGAAGTTCACAGTTCATCTTCCAGGACTTATCTGTAAATGCATAATATTTCAGTCTTCAACTCTAAGTACCAGCTTTCATGTTTCAGAAGTGCTTGTCCAATAATAGCAAATCTAAGGACAAACAAAACAATTGCTAAGCAAGTGTTTGACAGGGAACAGAACACTACCATTTTATGAAAGTTCCAACCATTCTCTTCCTCTCCTCTTCTGACTTTCTACTACGAAACTTCTTACCCCGGGCAGCATTGGATTTAGCTAGAGCAAATGCTTGATTAACCCAGCTGACCTTGACGGCATGAATGTTATCATTCTCCAACAGAAACAGGACTATAGCTGCACATACAATAGTGAATACCAAGTCAGTGAATAGAAGGCTTCCGATAGATAAATTAGCGTTTTACAAGGTATGATCTCAGTAAAATGGGAGTGGGGGGAACTAATTATTTCATAAATGACGAAAATTTTTCAATCAAACATGTCAATAGTAATGTCATCTATGTTACACAGCACACTCAAAGCTCCAGGATAAGATCATTAAACTTAATGAAGCCAACATGAAAGTCATCTTCTAAAATTAACTGAATTGGACCGTCATAATGGCAAATTAGAATTTGCAACTACCAGACATTAAATTATAAGATGCAAAAAAGAAAAAGAAGAAGAAGAAGAGAAATATACAATTATGTCACATTTATATAACATGAATATCACTAACAGGGAGGAAAGAGATCCAAGAAAAGGATGGTTTGCCATGCTACTAGTCCCTACAACTTCAAAAACTTGCTCATTCATCTAAAGGCACGGACAAATGTTTCACCCCATTTGGGTTAATTTGGCTAATGAGCCGCATTTACATTGTCAGGAAAAATTATTCTCATAAAAGTTAATGTTAAAAATAAAATAAAATAAAATACTATATAATGAAAACATCACTTCTTTTTTTTCCAACCAACCCAAAACCACGTGAGCTTGGTAATCAGTAATAACGATCAAACACTGTTACCAATCTACCACACCCTTCTTTTCCACCTCATGGAAGAATAAGTAATTATTATGCCAAAGCCAACAAGTGCTAGCCTTACCACAAGAAGCTAATATCGAGTTCTCCAACATTCTGTTTTTCCACCTAAATCTGTTTGGCTGTATTGTAAGGAAAAATTGACCTACCATTTTGATGGGAAGAGCTCATCCCCACATCGGTTATGATTCAGCTTGGCAGAAAAAAATTGTCTACAACATCATTAGCCTAAACGTGTAAAAAGACTCATTATTTCTGCAAAAATGCTCATGCCCATTTATCTACACCCCTACCCAAGAGTTTTTTGTCTGTAACCGAACTTATGCCTTTCTAAGAGCTTCTCCTTTGTTTTCTTTTCCTTGTCCATTTTCACCCGGTATCTTTCCTCCCTCTCCCTCTCATAAACTCCTGTCTAGTACACCTCTCCTGTTAAAGGCCACAACTACATTTCATTTTGGTGGATATTATCATCAGCTTCCTCGGCCATGTCCTCATCCATACTTTTCAATGACATGAAGTCAAAGTACTTGGCCCACATTTGCCTCTGACGCTGTTCCTCAATAACATCAATGTATATGCGTGCACTATGATAGGCCCAAACATTCACCAAAAGGTCCAACATTCAACAATAGCAAGACTTTTTCTGCATGGAAAAAAAAGAGTATAGACTGAAAAATCAGCTAAAAGTACAAATTCATCTTTACTTAAACATTACAAATACAATTCCATGAATCTACAAAATGGGACATGGGAAGCTCGCTGACACCTTCAAAATCAAATATAATTTGCTGACAGCCGATCTGCATCCATAAAGATCATCTACACAATGAGAGAAGGGAAGTCGGTGGCCCAAATAACTCCTAGCATACAAAAGATCATCTGCACAAGCATTCCTACTTTGCAGGGTTGAGTCCCGGGGGAGGTTTTTGCATGGTGCAGTTTCACCGCTGCTTATGGAAATATGCAATTTCTGTGAATCAAAGCTGTGACCATTCGGCCAGGTTAAAAATTTGTGATTTAGATATCAACTAGGCACTATAAAGAAACAAGAGAAATAGGAGAACAGGATATGGAACACTCAATGTGAGTTACTCCCATCTTTTACATATATATATATATATATATATATAAGGATTTTGCAGCAGTACGGGGTGAGAATATCTCAATCACAAATAGCTGATTCTGTGGACAAAATCAGGAACTCATAACCTATCCTCCAAACAGCAATTCAAATACATCAAGAACCGGTCAAACTACTAAATACAGACACATTAAACATATAATATTCCAACAGCCAGCAAGGTGCAATTTCATCCATAGTTGCAAAAATTGGAATAGGCCTCTCAATCAGTTTCGATGGAGTCACTGAATCGGACCGATTCATAAAAATCAGTCAAGAATCAAGTCAGTTAAATCGGTCCAAATCGGTCTTATACAAAAATTTGACAACTCATAACATAAATACATAAAATGAAGATTCAGTCTCTTTTCTCAAAACAAATACACATGTTTATAGTTTAATACAAACATTCATAGACCCTATTTCTTCTCTTATCTTTTCTTTTTCTTTTTTGACCATTACCACACTTTTGAAATAGTCTTTCTTTCATTTTTGTAAATCTACTTCAGGAACTTTCTTATAAGCAGTAATATTTCCTTTTATTCCAACAATATATTGCTTGAAGCAATATACCCCTTCACTTATGAAAGCTTCAATTTCACCACAATCACAATAAAAGAATATGGTAAAAAACCAATTTCTATACACAAACTCGCAACCAAACTTGAATTTGAACACTATTTTTAATATTAACTATTAGGGTTTTAATAAACCATTAATCTTGAATAGGAAATCAGAATCATTTAGACTAAACGGCATCCGACTAGCACATCAAGATCATTTAAATCAAAAATAAATTTACACTTATAATAAGTTTGTACTTGAACGCACCATACGTAATGTGTGTTTTTCTCTTTGGATTGTCTGGTGTGTGGATCATGGCAGACAATGATGAGCTTATTCTAATTGCAGATGATAAATATGTGATTGTTGATACAACAAATGCTGAAGTTCAATAGGAAGAAAATGTCAAAGAAGATGGTGATGATGAGAAGCAATAAAAAAAGATCAGATGTTTGATAGGAGTTGAAACCGGTTACTTTGCCAAGTTGAGAAACAAGGGCTAAGTGTCCATATTGCACCAACATGTATACGCTTTCAAAAACTGGTTCTACGAGTACATTGAAGAGGCATTCAGAAAGCTGTAAAAAACGTGCAAGAACTAAGAAGGGGTAGAAAGAACTTTGGCTAGAACCTTTAACTGAAGATGAGATGACAATTTCTGTGACCAACTTCAAGTATGACAAGGAAAGAACAAGGAAGGTGCTTGCCCAAATGATTATAGTTGATGAGAAGCCTTTTAGATTTGTGGAAAGTCACGTTGTTCAACTTCTTTTGCAAAACACTTCAACCAAGACATGAGAGAGTGTCTCAACATACAATCAAGAGGGAGTGCATCAAATTATATGAAGAGGAAAAGGAGAAAATTAGTACTCAGCTTAAAGAAGTTAGCCTAGTTTGCCTTACAACAGATACATGGACTTCAAGCAGAACAAAATCATATATGTCTCTCACAGTTCATTTTGTTAACAAGAATTGGAAGATGGAGAAAAAAATCTTAGCTATTCGGTATTTTCTTCCTCCACATACTGGATAAGAACTCTCTAACACGATGACTGAGTTCTTAAGAGATTGGGGATTAGAGGACGAGGTATTCAATATTACACTAGATAATGCTTTAGCCAATGATAGTGCGATCAAAATTATGAAGATGAGCTTTGATAAGAAATGGTACTTAATGTATTCCTTACATCTTCCATATGAGATGTTGTGCTCATGTACTGAATTTAGTTGTCCAATATGGTTTGGAACACATCAAGGAGTCTGGTTCATAATATTCAAGAGACTGCTAAGTATATCAAGAGTTCTACAAGCCGTAAGTTAGAGTTAGAGACCTCCTTAGCTAAGTACGGATTATCTGGGAAAAAAGAGGTACTGTGAGACGTGTCTACAAGATGAAACTCAACATAGTTGATGTTAAAAGCTGCAAAAGAAGTGAAACCTGCCTTCATAAATTATGCCGATTCTGATTCTAACTATAAATGATGTTCAAATGAAGAAGAATGAGGTAAGTTTGAGCACATTGAAGGTCTGTTGGAGAAATTTTATCAAGCAACCGACTTGCTTTTAGCATCAAAGTGCCATACATCCAACCTTTTTTGCCAGTTCTTTTGAGGATCAAGAAGTTAAGTGAAGAACTTCCACCTAAGAAAACACACAAAGGGAACATGATTTTAGCTATGAAAGAAAATTTGAAAAGTATTGGGAGATTGCAATTTAGTGTTGGCAATAAGAACAATTTTGGATCCTAAGAGCAAGATAATGATAGTAGAATACTATTTTCCATTAATTTATAAAGAAGAAGCTGGAAAGGGGATAACAAAATTGAAAGTAACCTTGGTTGAAATCTTCTACCTTTATGATATTGAGAGGAGGTCAAATGAAGATGAAATACAAGAGAAGTATGTTGCCCCTAGTACATGCTTCAACATGTTTGATGATGAGGCATACAACAAATTTGTTGAGCAATCTGAATGACAAAGGTATCACTGAAGTGTAAACTAGACATTTATTTAGAAGATTCTATTCTTAAAGTTGCAAAGGATGTAGAATTTGACATTTTGGATTATTGGAAGGACAATGCTATGAAATACAAGACTCTATCAACTATGACCAAGGATATTCTATCCATTCCAATGTCTTCTGTTACTTCTTGGTCTGCATTTAGCATAGGTGAAAGATTAATTACTGACCATAGAAATAGTCTTAAATCAGAAACTATGGAGGCACTTTTATGTGCACAAGACTCGCTGCGACATATATACAATGTTGGAGACTCATATGAAGACATTGAAGAAGAAGAAGAGTATGACTTTTGACTTTCTATTCATATAAATATTATTATTTGCATTTCATTATACATCTTAGACTCTTATTGATTATGCTATTATTATCGTAGCATTAAAATACTTAAAAGGTAGTGGCTCATAGATGAAACAACAAAGGACCAATGAAGCGGTCAAAAATAGTTGGTATGATTGCTTTAACATCATTAAACTACTACTTCTTAATTGTTGCTATTTATGGTCTTTTATTTTTTATTTCCATGAAATAAAATTAGTAAATAAAATAATTTGATTTAATTTAAATAAATTACTGAAAATAGAAAAAAATCGAGCTGAACCGAGCCAAGGCAAACCTGAGTTCCCCTCTCATGAGCCGAGCTCAGCTTGGCTTCTCTCCAACACGAGCTTTGACGAACCAAGCCCAATCATGACTCAGCTCGATTAAAAGTCGGCTTGGATTGGCTGCTCGTCCGACACCCATATTTTTTGATGATTATACTACTAATGAAAGTAATCGACTTAGTTGCAAGAATAATGTGTTTAGTGTCATGCTTGTAGTGCACAAAATTTGTTGAGAATGACTATGATTCTCTGAATATTATTCTTATTTGGAGATGTGCAGAGTAAGACATATGTAAGGAGGATATTATTTTCCTATATTTCTGAAGGCCGGAGAGGGCTTAGGTGAGCTGAAGAGAATTGTAAGTTTACAAATTGGTCGTGGGCGAGTTGGTCACTTATGTAATATAATTTTAGTAGTTTTTTTTCAATAAAATGTCATGAAATTATATTTCATTGACAGAGTCAAATTAGGATATTTTTTAGTCAATTTAAAATATTTTCTGTTAGAGATTTTTAGGATCAATAATTGAGATATTTATACTAAAATCTCTCCTTAGTTATTTGTGTCTATGTTTATAAATAGAGGATGAGTCCTTTTGTAATGGATAGATAATGATGAATGACAATTGATCCTTCTCTCGTCTATCAAGTGGATGCGAGTGGTTGTTGGTCGTACTATCTTTGACCACAATCTAATCTTGCTTCACTTCTTTTCCCTATTGATCAGTGTAATCACAAATCACGTACTTTGACAAGCAGCCCATTGGCCTCCATCACCGTCGCACCCATAGCTCACAGCCACTGCCACAAGGACCAAGCTACCAGTGCCGGTGATGCCAAATGTTTCACCACCGTCGGATGTCTTGCGGCCGCACACTCTCCATGCTCACTGGTAAAGTTCTTTTAGTTTGGGGCCTCGGCCACCTTGCATGGTCTTAACCTCATGCAAGCAAACAGCAAGGACTCCTAACGTCTTCATCGTTGCCGTGAAGCGAACATCCAAAGTAAGTACAGAAATTGCACCAAGGTTGAAAGAGGCGAAAGCTGTAAACTTTTGTTTGCCGCCAGAGTTCCATCCACGTTGGTGAGGACTATCCAAGCCACTGCCAACCTCTCCGATCTGTTGAGTTTTGCAGGCACCGACGACCAAACTACCAGATAAGTTGTGAGACTAGCCATAGCCTTTCCTGCCATCCTCGCTGGCCACCTTGGACACCCAACTCCACTACTTCGTCGTCGTTGACAACCACCTTGCCGCATAACACGGGACAGTAGATAGCAGCTTGGAATTCACTAACCAAGGAAAACGCTTCAGCAAGATTATCCTCAGCCAGCCAAATACCGCTAGATTTATTAGGGTGTAATAAATCGGTCCTAACAGCGATTGCTCAGGTATATGATTCATCTGGATCAGTTGAAGCCTGAAAAGAAAACCTGCGCAACATCCTTGCTGAAAGGGGATGCATATATAATCTCAACTGCTCAAGGGATTCCACAGCATTAGATAACATCATAGGTGACAAATTTTTGGAAACCTTTGAATCTTGTAATCTGTTGAGATGTGAGAATGTTGTTACACAACGATCATTTTTTAGTCTTTAGAGCCATAGGATTTAGTAGATAGAAAAAGATTAAAATACACAGCAAACCTTTTAAAGCTAAGAAAAAAAACTTCAATATACACTTAGATAGGTTTCAAATTCTAATAGATAAGCTTCCAGCAGATGAAGCCAAAAAATTTTGGTTGACAATATGAGAGTAAGATGAAAAAACACAATTACATCAAGTATTGCAGATTAGACTAATCAGCAATCAGGATACATTTGACAGAACAATGCAATGCATTAAGCTCTTCACAAGTTGTCTATTTAATTCCTAGTAGTTCCACACAGGCGCTTTCTTTTCGCATACAAGGAAAATGATTGAAGTGACAAAAACTGATGTATCCATAACAAAAACTATAAATCATTACCTTTTAAGAGTAATTGTGGCCTTCTGAG
>JAURVB010001782.1:0-13124 GCA_033002965.1 Piper betle | reverse complement strand
GATATTATGTCATGTTAATAAATATATTCATTTTGCATCTGATAACAATAATACAAGGCAATGTATTATACCTTGCTCGCTGGTGTTGATTACGTTTTCTCTTAGCAGTGCACCGAGTCTGGCACGCATTGGTAATATAATGTTTGCTGTAAAAATATCAATGCGAATTGATTAGTTCACCAAATTAAACGTGTATGCATTGAATTAGTGTTATATCCAGGAAATCTGGGTTTTCATTTACGTGTGATGAATCACTTACTGGTGGGAAGGGGAGCTAAGTAAGGCCTAAGGACCGCAATAAAACCAAGATAGACAAACACGCACGCGAAGAATGCCCAGCAACAGAGCTTTGTATGATCATCACGGCCAAAACTACGAACAAATTTCACCTTGAAGTGGGAAGACATGATTTCACCACACATTGAGAGACTAGCACCAGAAATATTGGCGACGTGCGAATCTCTTAAATTGTTTTGCACGAATTGCTAACACTCTCCTCTTCCATCTTATACTGGTAGAACGTCTTAACTGTTCAAAGTTTAAAGACTGCCGGCCTGATCAGGGTATTTCAAGTTAGACAAAAATTGGTGCAAATGTTGTTTTTCGCTTATATAAGAATATATAAATTGTGTTAGTTTAAGATGTTGACTCACTAATAGTCACACAAGTTTCTTTCATTGAAAAAAACATTTGAGTAAACCCCTTCAACTTTTCTTTAGATTGAATGACGTTTAATACATAAACTTTGTAGGAAGGAAATTTTCCACTGGCATACTAATTAATTGCAATATTTAGACGTGAATGTTATACGCACATTAAACAAAGTCTGAGAATTAAATGAGAAGCGAGGGAGGGAGGGAGTGAGGGAGTGAGAATAAATTAACTAAGCATCTCACATGTACATTATTGGAGTAGGCAAAGATCTATAAATTATTCAAGTAGGTAAGGGGTGAGTATAACAGAATAGCCCAGAATATATACACGTAGCTTTACTTAAACCTTTATACGTTGGATGCATGATTGTACCCAAATTGGTGGAAAGGCCTGTAACAAAATGATCTTTTGTCTTCATCAGATGAGAGCTGCTTCAATACGCAATTTATATATCCATTAATCTATTTGGAAATAACATATTGCCCTGAACAATGTGTTGGTGGGTATTTATTGTTTACACGATTTGTGTACACCGCAACGTCATTTTAGTAGGTGACGACCGCTGATAGCACCAACTTAAACATGTCCAGTTTACTTCTCAAACGTATCTTTCACAACGTATTAAAATACATGTTTCTTTCCTGCGTGCTTTCAGCATTTGATCAACCAATTTTTTGCAAATCGAATCTAAGCAAAATCTCTGATGATCTCTCTTATTTAAATGAGCCAACATGTCCTCCAGCGTTGAGCGAATCTTTCGGTGGCATTGCCACCAATCATGAGGATGATGAAAACTAACCTTTTCATATAAATTTTGTGATTTTCAACTATATTGTAGAAATTTTTACATCTTTTGGCCTAAATGCAGCAAAACCAACATTTTGGGGCTGCAATAAAAAATGGCCTTATACCAAAACCTTTTCATACACTGCAGTCCATTTTTTGTTTCAAGTTTTATATGGTGCAGTTAATAGGCGATTATATCATGCTTTCCATGGGGCAAAGAATGAACATTGGACGCACTAAGAATATTAACACTAGTCATGTTTATTATAGTGGGTTCGAGCGGGAGCTTTGGAAAAATGAATTTGTCATATATTTTTATTTTGTGGATTTGTCATTTATTCTACAAAACCGAATTGAAAGCCATAAAAGTATGATCAGTCATGTAAACGACAAGATCATTGGGTTGATGTTGTTTCCACTTGAGTCTCGTTCCGATTTAATTTTGTACTCGTAGGGAATTACAAGATTGTCATATTCATCACTTTTAGATTAACACAAGATTGCCATCTTGATCCCTTGCTAGTCAGCTTGTAATTTGTTTCTATTATGATTCTTATGTTAGCCCATTTATATTTGATCCAATAAAGTATAATAATCGTAATAACACGTATTTGCAAATGTTAAAACTTTACCAAAAACAATTTAAATGAGCCTAATTATTAAAAGAAAAAGGTTTCATTAGACTCCGCTTGGTCTCAATGGAAAAAATGAAAAATCTATGAAATCTATATAAGGTAATTGATGGGAAGAGCATAGATTTTTCATTAAGATCTTCGAATTAGTTAGCTAGTTTCACATCTAATCTAATGGGTCAAGGTCCAATATAATAGTAGGAATGTATTTATAATTGTCAATTTAATTAACCATTTTTGAAAAAATAATTAGGCTTATTAGTTTACAATAATTAGGCTCGAGTTACGGGTGGTAACTATCAATGCTAAGCTACGATTGTATTAGATGATGAGAGTCGAATTAGGGTCATATGCCATAAAAGAAATTCTAGGGGATAGAATTTACTCTTATTTATAAAAGGGGAACTTAATACTAGTTTAATACTAACAGTATGAAAAATCAGCTAATCAAAATACAAGAAAAATCTAAAAGAATACAATCAGTAAACATACCTCATGATATAAGGTCACGGGTTCAAATCCTGCTAACCTTGATTTCTTATAAAAAACAATAAAAAAACCTTTCATGATATAAGGCCAAGCTCATTAACCTCAAATTCTCAAAAAAAAAATCATTGTGAAACATCATGAGTTCGAATCCGGCGAACCTCAACTTTTGACTTCCTATTAATAAGAGTATGTCTCATTATCTTGAAAAAAAATGACAAAAAAATAAAATAATTATAATTCATATTTTCATTTAAAAAGGGCATATCTTTAAAGTCAATCATAGTCTATATCTAATATAAAACTTCCGACCTTAGTCAAAGTTTTATAGTTACCAACTAGTCGTTCAACCAATTTTCCTGGTTGGCTTAGCATTCACAACACATGTACGAGGCTGAGGCCGATCGTGCATACATGCTATGAGGATTCACATATATTCGGGTATATGATGATATCAACTATGCAGTAGAAAACTAAGTTATCATTATATAAGAGAGAGTGTGTCTGTTTGTTTTATTTCACCTGTTGGATCATAAAATTAGATTTAGGTCATTGATCTTGTTAGAAGATGTTAGGATTTTGGTTAGGTTGGTAGTTTTTAGACTATGGCAATCAATGGATATCAAGCTTATCTTATTTTTCATTTTGTTTTGACTCTGTTCATGACTTGTTTGACACGCCTTGTAGGCCCTCAGACAACTTTTAAAAGCCTCTAGAACCCCATTTTAGACATAATTGGTCTTATCCTAACCAAATATAAAATTTCTGAAATACCACGAGAAGTTCCCAAAATTAAAAAAAAAACTAATTTTTTAACCCTCAAGTTCCTGGTCTACACTTAGTTAAACCCCCTAATGTCCAAATGACCTTCACTTGAACACCAAAATACCTAAAGTGTCCCTCCCCTATTTCAGTAGCTTGACCTCCTGTTCTTCCCCAAACCCACCCGTTGACCCCTCACTGTCCACACCGCTAGCCAGCCTCTTCTCCCCTCCCTTATCCCTTCCCCTACCTTCTTCTCCTTCCTCCTCATTCCTCCCTGCCTGACCACCTCCCCTTCCCCGCTCACTTGGCCACCACCAGTAGCAGCTGATCACCGCCACCCTTGCTGCTGTCTAGCCACCCTTGCTGCTGTCTAGCCACCCCAGCCAGCCATTCTTTCCCTTCTTCTCCCTCACCTCTCTTCCCCTTCCCTTCCTCTACCTTGCTCGCCCTCCTTCCTACCCACTTGGCCGCCGGTAGCAGCAGATTGCCGCTACTCCTTCCCCTAGCCCTAAGCCCTACCCTCCTCTCCCTTTGATGCGCAGCAGCCGCCACGCCACCTCCCCTTGGTAGCCAAGCCGCCGCCGTCACCTCAACATCCTGGCCACTGCCATTGCCTCCTCCGTGGATCATTTTGAGCTGCCCCTTCCATCTCCATATTCTGTTCAATCATTTTGTGATCATGTCATTCACATTTTTTTCCATGATTTTTGTTGATATTAATGATGAATTTATAATGAAATTAGTTGGTGAATGTGACTTCTAGATGATGTGAATTTAATTGTTGTCATGGTATGGATATAATCATTTGTAGTTGCAAATAAAAACATATACTTTAATGACTGATCTGGAACCCTAATTATGTTAATATGAGTAATTATCCTTTAATTAACTTTAAGCTATTAATTAATTCATACTCATAAAGATAGTTGTGTTTAGAATAACTTGTTATGTTTATTACCTAATTAGTAATAACCCATGTAAAACTTGTGCCCAACTTAGGGTGTTTTATTCGCCAGCTAGCTGATTAGATCGTTTGTCTGGGACGATTGAGCTTTTATAACACGTGCATATGGCTAAAGCCAACTATGTGTACATGCTTTAAAGGGTCATGTATACCCGAATATATGATGATAACATCAGATACGAAGCAATAGATTGGGTTATCAGTATATACACGAGTATACATTTGTTAATTTCTTAATCCCCGTTTGATCGTATAATTAGATTCAGGCTGTTGATCGTATTAAGAGACCTTGGTTAAGATTTTTGGTTGGGTTGGTAATTCTAGAACATGCCATTTGGTGGATGTCAGGCTTGTTTTATTTTCTATTTTTATTTTGACTCGTTTCCTTAACGTCTTTGACACGCCTTGGCAATCCTTAAGTAGTTTTTAGAAGCTCTAGAACCCCATTTTGCACCTAATTAGTCTTTTCCTATCCGAATGTAAAATTACAAAAATACCCTTAAGATTTCAAAAATAATCATTTTTTTTTCAAATTCCTAGTCTACCATTTGTAAAACCCGTGACTCGAGTCAGGGTTTTACGTTACCGAACCAGTCGGTTCAACCGTTGGTTCGAGTCGAGTCAGTTTCATGAACCGCGTGCTGAGTCGAGGCCAACCGTGAGTTATGAGCGATGAGAGTCAGGTGTACCTGAATATATGATGATAACGTCGAGAAGATGATGAGATATGAGTTATCAGAATATATGAAAGTATGCAGTATTTTTTGTCTTTTTATATATTTGATCGTAGAAATAGTTTTAGGCCGAATAACGCGTTAGGACGCGTTGGATTATATTCGGGTGGGTTATTAGTTATAGAGCATGCCATTTGGATGTTGTTGTGTTTGTTTTATTTTATGGAATTTTTCCATATTTTTCTAGATTTTTTTAGAATTTATTACGAACTAGTTATTATTTTGACTCGAGTAGGAATCGAGTCAATACTTATTTACGAAACTGCCACTAGAGCATTTCTTCTCCCTCCCGACCCTTCTTCACCCAAACCCTCGCCGTTGTGTGCTACCGCCGCCGCCGACGCCGCACTACCGCCGATCGACGCCGCTCCGCCTTGCCGTGCCGTCGCCGTGCCGCCACGACCGACCCCGGCCACCGATCGCGCTGCCGCGATGCCAGAAGCCGCCTCGGCCGTCGCCACTCCGAGCCGGATTCCGCCACCGTTCGGTCGCCGTCGCCGCCGCTGTGACCACCAGTCTCACCCTCTCGCCATCGCCGACATTTCCCCCACCATCCCAACCGCCGTCGAGGCCGGCCACAACCCCGATCGGAGCACGCCGCCGCCGCCGCCCGTTTTCAACGCCGCCGCCGACAGCCATCGCCGCCCCGGCTGCTTTGTTTGACACCACCATCGGACCAAGCTCGTCGAGCTGGTGCCGATAGACCCCCTGATTGCCCTGTCCCGAATCACCGCCGGAATCCGCCAGAAAACTGCCAACACTCGCCGGAAAACCGCCGGAACCGCCGGAAAATTGGATTCATGGGAAATTTGCCGGATCATCCGCCGAACGCACCCGGTCCAATCTGATCGGACTTCGGACGCCGCTAGGTGCCGAATTCGAGTTTCGAGCCACGAAACGAAAACCCTAGCCGTCGCCGATTTTCGACGACGCGAGGTATAATTTATTTTAACTTAATTATTTGAAAGTATTGATTATTAGAATTGCATTCTAGGATTGGTGAATTGTGTGTTATAATAATATATATAAATGTAGATTTGATTAAGGATAAAATATGAAATTTGTTTGATTGAGTGGTGTTAAAAATTGAGGCTAAGAAACTAATTAGGGTAACTAGGTAATGATCATGATCTAATGCAAATTAGCCTAAGTAGACTTGCTAGAATTGATATAGGTTGATGTGTGTTGATTGATGAGTGATTGTGTTGATTGTGTGTGCATGCTATAGGATGTGTGATTCATCATGCGGGCGTTAGTTTTTAGCTTGATTGTGTAGGTACGGTGTAGGAGCTCGCCGCCTAGGCGCGTGGACCCGTTTGGAGCTTCTACCAGGTCCGTTTAGGACTCGTTCTCTGTTTTTACGCTACTCTATTGTGTATTTGATTTATCATGTGCAGGACGAGTTAAGTGGCATTTTATCGGATCCCACTTAACTCGGACCATTTAGCCAACGATTTTCTGGATTAATAACCCTTGAGGATGAGATGCCTCGAGTTTGTTTTCAAACTTCAGATCGAGCTCACGATGCCTTTGGGCCTATTGTATAAATCCCAACCTAGACCTATATATATGTATAGTTTTCGCATTTTCAGTGAGAGATTGGATGAGGGAAATCCGACTACCGTGCTACGCGAGCGGGCACGTGTGAGTCGATAGTGGGCTCTGGAATGGTGTGCGGGCCGTTTCATTCCCGAGGGATCCTGACAACTCCACCTTTGAGTTCCTCAAACCCGGAGAAGTGTGGAGGTTCACGGGTACTGCAATGCAGCGTATGTCTAGACTTGTGGTTTCAAAGGGTACTAAAGGCGACTGCATGAGAGTGCTCGGCCTTCGTGCTCAAGGCCAGGAGTAATATGGAAGGTGTAGAGGGTGAAAAGGAATGAGATTTCATGCGAGAAGTGATAGAGAAATGGCCAAGGTATGAGAATGAGAAAGAAATGGGGACACTGTCAACCCGAGGGCGACGGCTCCCATATGTGCCCTGATGAGAGTTCTTGAGGAAGTATATGGTTTTCATTCAACAGGAGAGTTTGCTCTCCTGTGCCAGATTGATATTAGTTATTTTCCGGGCCGGTAACACTCGTTACTGACGGTTTTTCATTATATATGTAGGTGAGGAATGCGAGCGATGAAAGCTGTCAGGACTGCGGAGGAGCAGCACGGGACCGCACACACATGTACCTGCCGCATGTAATGTATAATGATGGTGTGTTAATGTTGTGTGAATGATAATTAGAATGTTTTTGTCTTGATGAATTGCTTGATATGAAATGAACGGATAGATGTGAATGAGCAGGGAGCCTTGAGTTCAGCCTCGGCTTAAATGATAACAAATAAAATAATAATGAAATGCCGCGGTAGATTGTTAATGTTTTATCGTATTTTGATAAAATATTTATATACCTTTGTTATGGATAGGTTGGCCCTTATTGCACTTTTAGGGGAAATTCTGTCTGTTTTTACGTAGTAGTATATATTTTCTTTTGGTTTCTCATTTATTGTTTTGTCTTGTTTTTGCTTGTACATCATAGCATGCATGTAGGACCGCGTTAGAACCCAATCATTCCCATTCATGCATTTCATGTTTGCATCTCCATCTTGAGACGCCTAGGGCAGATCCAGGTCGGCTTAACCGAACCCAGTAGATTAGCGAACGGTTCGGTCGCCGGTGACATTTTCGGGTCGGTTCACGGGTGAGCTGAAACGGTGTGACAGCAGTGGTATCAGAGCTAACCCTTGGTTGATTAAGATGGTCGATACGTTACAGGTTACATCTGTACCGAAGCTGCTCCAAGCTGTGCCGACATGTCTTTTTTTGTTTTAATGTTTTTTATTGTAGATTTCCTTACAAATCGGTAGTGTGACAGGCGAGTAGACTAGAGCAGGAACTACTAGCAAGATGGTCTCACAAACCCGTCGGACATAGATCAGGAGTTCATCTCCTCCCATGGTCAGATACACATCTAGTCGACCGAGAACCACCATGCCACCAGCGAGGACCAGTGTGCCAGTGTCAGCTAGCCGACGTGGTGAGGGGCATCATTGAGACAGTCGCCGCGACCGAAATAGTCGCAGGGACCTAGATAGTCGCATGGACCGAGACAGTGGTCGTGACAGTTACCGCACCAGAAGTAGTCGACAGGAGAGAGATGTAGCGATTGCCAAGTTGGCGGAAGCTCAGATACAAATGCAGCAAAGTCAGGAAGAATTTAGGAGACAAATGCAACAAGGCTGAGAGGAATTCAGGAGAGAGCTCAGACAGATAGCTCTTTCTGTGGCCAGAACTGAGAAGAGATCAGCAGTAGGTGAAGAGGCATGGGGAGAGTCGACAGTTTCCACAGACCCTCTGCCACCACCTCCTCCTCCATCGCTGCAACAGAGGACTACTCCAACAACAGTTCCCCTATTTGCCCCACTTCAGGCGGGGATGAGACCGGACATCGGTGGAACCACATCAATAGGCAGCGGCAGACTGCAGGCGGAAGTGGAGCTGCAAGATTTGATGGCGTACCAACAAGTACGAGACCACAATCTCCTCGGTATGAACAAGGAGAAAGATCGAACAGATCAGTGGATACGAGGAAATTGGAACTATGGTAGTACGAAAAGTTCATGAAGAATGTTGGACGACCTTTCTTTGGAAAGTTGGACGACTGAAGAGGCATTCTTGTGGATATCGTCAGCTATAGGAGGTGTTTGACACTATGGCATGCCCCATGGAGCACCGAGTGGGAGAACAACATAGTTATCGGTTGGATGCACCGAGTTGCCATGAGGGCTATGGATGCCCAAGTTCAGGGCTACATAGCACCCTTCTATCAAAATTGTCAACGTTGTCATGGAGGTGAGTGCAGAGTAGGCACAGATGCATGCTACAGATGCGGTCAGCAAGGACATAGAGCTGCACGGTGTAGTGTAGGCACAAATGTATGCTATAGTTGCGTTCAACCAGGGCATAGAGTTGTAACTTGTCCAATTGGCCAGAACCAACAGGTGACACTCCCAGCTCCCAGCAACAACCACAGCAGAGAGGTCAGCAAGGTCAAGGTCAAGGCCAGAGAGGTGGAGACCGACAGCCACTGAGACAGCAGCAGAGAAGACTTGTAGCTATCATGACAGGACAAGAACACTGGTCCTTGGATTAGAGCGGAATGCAAACAACACCACCAACAGAACCGTCCTTGGTACCACCATGGACAGCTGGGATGGACACATCCACGATTGCTGAAGCATTGGAAGATGCGACAAATGTGACTGGTACGCAAGCGTCTCACTTTAGATTTCACATTTACTAGATAGCTACCAGAGTGAAACCTCCTTAATCTAAAATTTCGAGGACGAAATTTTTATAAGGAGGGAAGGTTGTAAAACCCGTGACTCGAGTCACGGTTTTACGTTACCGAACCAGTCAGTTCAACGGTTTGTTCGAGTCGAGTTAGTTTCATGAACTGCGTGCTGAGTCAAGGCCAGCCGTGAGTTATGAATGATGAGAGTCAGGTGTACCTGAATATATGATGATAACGCTGAGAAGATGGTGAGATATGAGTTATCAGAATATATTAAAGTATGCAGTAGTTTTTATCTTTTTATATGTTTGATTGTAGAAATAGTTTTAGGCCGAATAAGGCGTTAGGACGCGATAGACTATATTCGGGTGGGTTATTAGTTATAAAGCATGCCATTTGGATGTTGTTGTATTTGTTTTATTTTTTGGTAGGCACCCATTGTGCCACGCTTGGGGGCACCATCATAGAGGTGTATGCAGAGCTGGTACAGATGTATGTTTCAATTGTGACCAACTAGGACATTAGGCAACAGTATCTCTGACAGCTCAGCAGCAGTAGCTGGCCTTGCCAGCCCTGAGACAACAACTAGCACTCCCAACTCCGCCGTAGTAATAGTAGAGAGGCCACTAGGGCCAAGGTTAGGGACAGAGGATCCGCAGTCAATAGCCGCCAAGACAGCAACAAAGGGTTCAGAGTCAGAGAGGGATGTTGGCTGCAATGGTAGTGTAGGCTAGGCATTAGAGGGGTGTTCAGCAAGTACCGGCAACTCAAGGCTAGATGGGTCCAACACAGGGGGCACCACCAGCAATGCCCGCTACTCCAGCACAGTAGTAGCAGCCCATGAGAATGTACGCAACCACAATTGCCGAGGCATTAGAGGATATAGTCATCATGATAGGTACTCTTCCTGTTGGTTCTGCACCGATATGAGTTCTATTTTATTTTGGCTGCACACATTCCTTTATATCATACTCACATAGAGATTGGATTGGAGGTGAGATAAAGGATTTAGAACATTTGTTATTAGTATCCGCTCCCGTTGCTAGAGTTGTAGCTACTGGCAAGTGTGAGTACTGTCATTTTTTATATTCAACACGGCAATTAGTACCAAATATGATACTGTTCAAGATGACGGAGTTCAGAATGATCTTCTGGATGGATTGGATGTCGAGACAGGGAGCCCTGATAGATTTCCAGAGGAAGATGGTGACTTTCCGTCGTCGAAGGCGCTACTTTTTCTTTGAGGGTCAAGGCAGAGACAAAGAACAAGATTGAATCTCCCATCAGATTTCGGTGCAATAGTTAGATAGGGGTTGTGAGGTTGGGATGGCTGGCTTAGTACTGACTAAGTAGAGTGGTTCAAGCAAAAGACACAATATTTATTGTAGATGTCTTTCCAGATGAGATCAGCATTGCCACGAGAGAGAGAGAGAGTGTGTGTGTGTGAGGTTGATTTTGCTATCAATTTGATGTCAGGAACAGCACCCATCTCTAGGGCCTTGTATAGGATGGCGCCACTTGAGCTTTGGCAGCTCAACGAGTAGTTGGAAACACTATTGGACTGAGTATGTCACCATGGGGCACAACGATGTTGTATGTGAGGAAAAAGATGGGAGCATGCGTTTGTGATTGACTATAGGATGCTAAACCATTAACCATCAAGAATAGATATCATTATCCTCACATTAATGACCTATTTGATCAATTGAGCTCGATAGTGATCTTTTCGAAGATTTATTTGAGATCTGGTTACCATCAGTTGAGGATTAAGGTTGAGGACATTCTGATGATTGCATTTAAGACAAGATATGGAGATTATGAGTTTTTGGTCATGGCTTTTGGCTTGACGAATAATCTGATAGCATTCATGGACTTGATGAACAAAGTGTTCAATCCCTATTTGGATCAATTTATGATAGTCTTCGTGGATAACATCTAGGTGTAGTCTTCATCCAGAGAGGAGCATGAGTAGCATCTCTGTATCGTGTTGTAGACCTTGAGGGAGCACAAACTATAAGGAAAATTATCGAAGAGTAATTTTCGGCTTTCAGACGTCAACTTCTGGGGGCACATTGTGTCAATAGTTAGTATTTTTTTAGATCCATTGAAGAGAAGCAGTTGTCAAGTGGGAGCAGCCGAGAGCACCTTCAAAGGTTGAGAGTTTCCTTGGCCTAGAGGGGTACTATCATCAACTTATACAAGGTTTCTCTTCCATACCAACCCCTTTCACATGGCTGTCTAGAAAAGAGGAAGGCTTTGTATGGACAGTTGAGCTGAGTTTCAGGACACTAAAGGTGAGATTGACTTCGGTAGCAAATGCCTTGAGTAGGAGGCCAGTTCAAGTGTCACTAGGGATGGCAACATTTTTAGTGATTGTGATTGATACAGGTTAGAGGCAGTTAGTTGGAATGATGGCAACACTCTCGATTCAGCCGAGTATCCTTGAACAGATTAGGGCCACACAGGATGAGGATGAATAGTTGAGTCAGTGGTTGGAGTAGGGGATTCATCAATATTTGGCTAGAGATGCACATGGATTGGTTAGACAGAGAGGTCACTTCTTCATCCCTGACATCCTTGAGTTTTCCAAACTTCATAGTACTATTCTTAACAAAGCTCGTACTTCAAAGTGCATAGTGAATCCAAGTAAAGTGAAGATTTGTCACGATGTCCAACGATCATATTGGTAGCCGAGGATTGAAGAGGGAAGTCTTTGACACCGTTGCCAGGTGTTTAGTTTATGAACAGGTGAAGATCAAACACGATCGCCCCCATAGGACCTTGCAACCATTGTGGAGTGGAAGTGGAGAGTATAGTGTATGACTTAGTGGCCAGTCTACGTAGAGAGATGTTGTGTAGATCATAGTGGATTGACTGACAAAACGTGCGCATTTCATTCCTATCCGGATGAATTACCCACTATCCACTTCGGCAACTTTCTATCGAGATCAAATAGCGAGACTAAATGGAGTGCCATTGGAGATCATAACTGATAGAGACACACGGTATACATCCCATTTTTGGAGAGCTTTTCAGGGTAGCCATGGGCTCAAAGTCAATGTTTAGTACTCCATTCCACCTCGAGACAGACGGGATGTCCGAGAGGACCATTCAAATCCTTGAAGATTTTCTTAGGGCTTACATGTTAAACTTTGGAGGCAATTGGGAGGAGCATTTGCATTTAGTGGAATTTGCATACAACAATTATTAGGCTAGCATTTGGAAGGCACCGTTTGAGGCACTGTATGGCAAACCGTGTAGATCACTAGTGTGCTGGGTTCAGGGCAGTGAGTTGATAGTGGTTGAGCTAAAGATGATTTAGCAGACACAAGGTGTAGTGATGTAGATCTGAGAGAGGATGAGGTCAGCCTAGGATTGACAGAGGAGCTACGCCGATTAGCATTGATGTGAGGTTCACTTTGCGGTCAAAGGTCATGTTTTCCTGAAAGTCTCCTCGGCCAAAGGAAACACGAGATTTGGTATGCAAGGGAAACTCAAACCACCATACATTGGCTCTATCTCCTTACACTACTGTCTCACCTATCTACTATCCAAGATGTGTTTCATGTATACATGTTGGGGTACCGTGTAAAACCCACGATTCGAGTCAGGGTTTTAAATTCGAAACTGGTCGGGTCTACCGTTATTTTTTCGAGTTGAGTCAGTTTTAGGACACGTGTATCGAGCCGACGCCGGTCGCGTGTATAAGCCATGAGGGTCATGTGTACCCAAGTATATGATGATAACGTCATGAACACAACAGAAAAGAATGAGTTATCAGAATATATAAGAGTATGCAGTTCATTTTTTTTCTATT
>JAURVB010001781.1:0-12703 GCA_033002965.1 Piper betle | reverse complement strand
AGAAATATTTCGTCTACAAAACATTATAATGGCAACAGAACAATCATGATTAATTTTATTTCTTCAATATCGGTTCATGTTATTACAATAATAAGAATCTTATGGCACAAATAGGCTAGGGTTGTGAGATCCCTCAACTTAGTCTCACATCTAATACCTACTGGGAGAAGATCCTGTTTATAAGTGGGAATGGACTAGAGATCTTTAACTTCCGGGGTACCCATTTTAAAGAAATGACTTGGCCCATTACGTTGCACTTTGGGCCGGGTCGTTACAAATGGTATCAGAGCCAACCAGGTTCCGTGTTAGATGGTGGGCTGGATTAGAAACGTTGGCTAGGCTGCCGGTCACGGGCCAGAAAGGTCATGGGCTGGGGCTAGCAACGGGCTAAGAATGGGCATTTCAGGGATGAAATTCCCTAAGGTGGGTGGGTTGTGAGATCCCTCAACTTAGTCCCACATCTAATACCTACCGGGAGAAGATCATGTTTATAAGTGGGAATGGACTATAGATCTTTAACTTCCGGGGTACCCATTTTAAAGAAATGACTTAGCCCATTACGTTGCACTTTGGGCTGGGTCGTTACAAATGGTATCAGAGCCAACCTAGTTCCGTGCTAGATGGTGGGATGGACTAGGGACGTTGGCTAGGCTGCCTGTCACGGGCCAAAAATGGTCGTGGGCTGGGGTTAGCAACGGGCCAAGACTAGAAACGTTGGCTAGGCTGCCGGTCATAGGCCAGAAAGGTCGTGGCTTGGGCTAGCAACTGGACAAATGTAGGCATTTCGGGACAAATTTCCTAAGGTGGGTGGATTGTGAGATCCCTCAACTTAGTCCCACATCTTATACTTACTGGGAAAAGATCCTGTTTATAAGTGGGAATGGACTAGAGATCTTTAACTTCCGGGGTACCCATTTTAAAGAAATGACTTGGCCCATTACGTTGCACTTTGGGCCGGGTCGTTACAAATGGTATCAGAGCCAACCAGGTTCCGTGTTAGATGGTGGGCTGGATTAGAAACGTTGGCTAGGCTGCCGGTCACGGGCCAGAAAGGTCATTGGGCTGGGGCTAGCAACGGGCTAAGAATGGGCATTTCAGGGATGAAATTCCCTAAGGTGGGTGGGTTGTGAGATCCCTCAACTTAGTCCCACATCTAATACCTACTGGGAGAAGATCATGTTTATAAGTGGGAATGGACTATAGATCTTTAACTTCCGGGGTACCCATTTTAAAGAAATGACTTAGCCCATTACGTTGCACTTTGGGCTGGGTCATTACAAATGGTATCAGAGCCAACCTAGTTCCGTGCTAGATGGTGGGATGGACTAGGGACGTTGGCTAGGCTGCCTGTCACGGGCCAAAAATGGTCGTGGGCTGGGGTTAGCAACGGGCCAAGACTAGAAACGTTGGCTAGGCTGCCGGTCATAGGCCAGAAAGGTCGTGGCTTGGGCTAGCAACTGGACAAATGTAGGCATTTCGGGGACAAATTTCCTAAGGTAGGTGGATTGTGAGATCCCTCAACTTAGTCCCACATCTTATACTTACTGGGAAAAGATCCTGTTTATAAGTGGGAATGGACTAGAGATCTTTAACTTCCGGGGTACCCATTTTAAAGAAATGACTTGGCCCATTATGTTGCACTTTGGGCTGGGTCGTTACAAATGGTATCAGAGCCAACCTGGTTCCATGTTAGATGGTGGGCTGGATTAGAAACGTTGGCTAGGCTGCCGGTCATGGGCCAGAAAGGTCGTGGGCTGGGGCTAGCAACAGGCCAAGAATAGGCATTTCAGGGATGAAATTTCCTAAGGTGGGTGGATTGTGAGATCCCTCAACTTAGTCCCACATCTAATACCTACTGGGAGAAAATTCTGTTTATAAGTGGGAATGGACTATAGATCTTTAACTTCCGGGGTACCCATTTTAAAGAAATGACTTAGTCCATTACGTTACACTTTGGGCTGGGTTGTTACAGGCTAGGCTGCCGGTCACGGGCCAGAAAGGACGTGGGCTGGGGCTAACAACGGGCCAAGAATAGGCATTTCAGGGACGAAATTTCCTAAGGTGGGTGGATTGTGAGATCCCTCAACTCAGTCCCACATCTAATACCTATTGGGAGAAGATCCCGTTTATAAGTGGGAATGGACTAGAGATCTATAACTTTCGGGGTACCCATTTTAAAGAAATGACTTTGCCCATTACGTTGCACTTTAGGCTGGGTCGTTACAAAATTGTAAGATCCCTCAACTTAGTCCCACATCTAATACCTGCTGGGAGAAGATCCTATTTATAAGTGGGAATGGACTAGAGATTTTTAACTTTCGGGGTACCCATTTGGAAGAAATGAGTTTGCCCATTACGTTGCACTTTGGGCTGGGTCGTTACAAGGGATACAGATGGATTAGTCAGATTGAGAGGCCGACTATTTGTGCCAATGTTCCAGAGTATCCCGGGCTTCAGAGTACTATTCTTCACGAAGCTCACACGTCGAGATGCTCAGTACAGCCAGGTGGAGTGAAGATGTACCACGATGTCTGACGAACCTATTGGTGGCTAGGAATGAAGAGAGAAGTATATGATACAATGGCTAGATGTTTGGTATGCCAGCAAGTGAAAGCCAAGCACGTACATCCAGGAGGAATGCTACAACCGTTGGAAACCCCAGAGTGGAAGTGGGAGAGTATAACAATGGCTAGATGTTTGGTATGCCAAGAAAAGGATGCGATATGGGTCATAGTGGATCGACTTACAAAGAGCATAAATTGCAATTGGATCAGGATGGATTACCCACTGACCACATTGGCTACGCTGTACAGAGATCAAATAGTCAGGTTACATGGCGTACCACGGGAGATCATATCAGATAGGGATCTGAGGTTCACATCGCGATTTTGGAAGGCTTTTCAGGCAGCTATGGGCATAGAATCGAGATTTAGCACAGCTTTCCATCCTCAAACAGATGGATAGACGGAAAGAACCATACAGACCCCTGGAAGACTTGCTTCGCGCATGTATCCTGGATTTCGGAGGGAGTTGGGAAGAACCCTACCTCTGGTGGAATTCTCCTACAATAACAGCTATCAGGCCACGATTGGAATGGCACCGTTTGAAGCACTGTATAGCAGACGATGCAGATCCCCAGTGTATTGGGTGCAAGGAAGCGAACCAATGGTGGTTGGGCCAGAAATGATCCAGCAGACACAAGAAGTGGTAATGAGGATTAGAAGAAGAATGTTGTCAGCTCAAGATAGACAAAAGAGTTACGCAGATCAGCGCAGATGTGAGGTTCATTTCACGTTAGGAGATCATGTTCTCCTGAAGGTCTCTCCGACTAAGGGAAACACAAGATTCAGGACGCGAGGGAAACTCAGTCTGCGTTATATTGGACCCTTTGATGTGATTGAGTGCATTGGACCACGTGTCAATGTTGAAGAAGTATCACCCTGACAACTCTCATGTTGTCAGCTTCAAAGAGGTAGAGCTGCAACCGGACCTGACGTACCCAGAGGATGCAGTCCAAATCGTCGACCGAAGAGTGAAGATTCTTTGTGGAGAAGAAGTTCCCCTAGTACGAGTGCAATGGACCCGACGAGGAGTTGAAGAAGCTACGTGGGAACGAGAAGATGAGATGAGGAAGCGATACCCGTAGTTGTTCGAACAACCAGGTACTACGCCAACATGTACATTTAGATGAGGAACATGGTTGAAACTTCCTTGGTTAAAATTTCGAGGACAAAATTTTTCTAAGGAGGGAAGGTGACTCGAGTCAGAGTTTTATGGGAGTTAACCGGTCGGTTCAACTGTCGGTTCGAGTCGAGTCAGCTTCGTGGACCGCAAGTTGAGTTGAGGCCAGCTGTGAGTTATGAGCGATGAGGGTCATGTATGCTCAAGTGTACGATGATAATGTCTAAAAGATGACGAAAAATGGGTATCAAGAGGAATAGTTATTAATTGTTATTTTTATTTGATCATAAAATAGTTTTAGGCCGAATAACGCATTAGGACGCGTTGGATTATATTCGGGTGGGTTATTAGCTATAGAACATATCATTTGGATGTTGTTGTGTTTCTTTGATTTTATGGGATTTTTCCCAATTTTTTTTATTTTTTGGATCTATTAGGAGATAGTTATTATTATTTACTCGTGTCGGAGTCGAGTCAAGTTTAATCTACAAAAATGCCATCGCACGCCCCTTCATATTCTATTGTGTATTTGATTTATTACATGGAGGATGTGTTAAGTGGCATTTTATCGGATCCCACTTATGTAACGACCCGGCCATTTTCACAACATTGTGGGCCTAGCTGGCCAGGTGTTACCAAAATAAAACTACTAAATGCCGGGTGTGAGGAACTCAAACGCGGAGTTGTCAGGATCCCTCGGGAATGGAACAGTCCGCTGGCACTAATCCAGAGCCCGCTTTGACTGTCACGGCATCCTCTGCATGGTACGTGCAGTCGGTTTCTCCATCTCTCGTCTCACTGAAAACTCGATAAAACTATATATATAGGCCTGGGAAGGGATTCATATAATAGGCCCGAAGGCAACTTGTGGTGGATCTTGTTTTCGAAATCATCCTCGAGGGATCTCATCCTCGAGGGGTTATTAATCCGGAAAATATTCGGTTAAATGGCCCGAGTTAAGTGGGATCCGATAAAACGCCACTTAACCCGTCCTGCAAGTAATAAAATAAACATACAATAGAAAAGCGTAAAACAAGACGAGTCCTAAACGGACCTGGTAGAAGCTCCAAGCGTGTCATCGCGCCTAGGCGGCGAGCTCCTATTCCGTACCTACACATCAAAACTAAATACTAACGCCCGCTAACTAAATGATGCATCAAACTCAACACAATTAAACACAGAATCATCATCAAAATAACCATCAAATAATTATAAGAATAAATAATCCTAACTCAACTACTCATACCATATCTTATTCTGTTCTTCTAAGTTGCATCGTACTAGATTAACATGTTCATACACAATTCATCTCATTAGATCACTTCATTCACTAATAATCTCATCATGCACATCTTTACTTTATTCATGGTCAAGACATTAATCATGATAATTAATTAACCCTAGCATGCTATGCTAACAATTATCATCAATTTTAAATAAATCAATCGGAGGTAATTATACCTCACGTCGTCGGCAATCGGCGACGGCTAGGGTTCCGTCGCGCGTCTCGGAGCTCAAATTCGGCGCTCATCGGCGTCCGAAGCTCGATCGGGCTCCACTGGGTGAGCCCCGCGGAAGATCCGGTGAATTCCGGCGAATTCCAGAAATTCAGATTTTCCGGCGGTTTTCCGGCAGCTACTGGCGGTTTTCCGGCGACTTCCGGTGGTTTTCCGGCGACAATCGCCGGCGGCGTCTACTAGCTGGATAGGGGTCATATAGGGTACCCTCGGAACCGGCTCGACGAGCCCGACTCATCTACGAGGTCGACGCGGCCAACGGAGGAGGCGGCTCGCCGGAAAACAGCTAAAACAGAGCGGCGGCGTTGGGTCGCTAAATCCGGCCGGCCAGGCGGCGATGCCCTCCGTTCCGGTCGGGGAGGGTCGCTGGGTGGTCGGTGGTGCTGAGGCGACCACTGGATGACGGCTGCGACGGTCGCCGGCGACCGAATCGGCGGCGCGACCAAACGCAGCCGCGGCGCTAGGCGTGGCGATTCCGGCGTCGCGGCGGCCCGATGGTGGCCGGGCCTGGTCGGGGCGGCAGGGCAACGTCGTCGCCGAGCTGGGCGGCGACGATCGGCGGCCGGGCGGCGCCGACAGCGGCGGCGGTGACGCTGCAAAGGGGCGGCGTCGGGGTTCGGGAAGAAGTTGTCGGGGGTGTGCGGTGGCAAGGTCGTAAATATTACTTGACTCGTCTCCGACTCGAGTCAAAATAATATTTAAGTTGTAAGAAAAATTCCAAAAAAATTTGGGACAAAATCCCATAAAATCAAACAACACCAAAAAAAATCATAATGATATGCTCTAGAACTATCAACCCACCCAAAATGCCCGTAACGCGTTCTAACGCGGTAAACGTCCTAAAACTAATTCTACGATCTACTATATATAAAAATAAAAAAAATTAAAAAAAAATCACTGGCATACTCTCATATATTCTGATAACTCATTCTGTTCTGCTGTGTTCCTGACGTTATCATCATATACTTGGGTACGCATGACCCTCATAGCTCATACACGCGACCGACGTCGGCTCGGTACACGTGTCCTGAAACTGACTCAACTCGAAAAATAACGGTCGACCCGACCGGTTCTAAATATAAAACCCTAACTCGAATCGTGGGTTTTACACCCCTATTGGCCAATGGGTCCATTGCACCGTACCACTGTATTAGGTTGAGCCGATGGGTCCATTCCACCGTACCCCCCTATTGGTCGATGGGTCCATTCCACCGTACCATTGTATTAGGTTGAGCCGATGGGTCCATACCATCGTACCCCCCTATTGGCCGATATCTATTTATGGACTGTCTGTTCCATTCTGCCATGTCCATTATTAGATTTTGAACAGTGCGGCTAAAAAAATAGGGTTTCTTGAAACTAGTCAAACGTGAATTTCATATTTGCCATCTAACTTGCAACCATACAATATCTCAACACCCAAAGACCTATTGCAATTTATACCAAAAAGTTCCATCAACTTAGCAGGGTATTTCTAATGAATTTATGCGTTGCAACCATGCATGTAAGAGTTCTAATGGAAAAGAAACTAGGAAAAAGTATGAAATACTTACACCACAATGGAAAGGCACTAGAGAGGAGGCAAGAAGGAGTGGACTGCCTTTCCTCCCTAACCCCCTCCTCCTATATATATATGTTTCAACGAGTTTCTCAATTAAATTCTCACATCTATTCATGTATAGGTATTCCCTAGGTTCAACGAGTCCCTTTATTATATTCTCTTACCCCATCATCCGTTCATGAATCAGTATTCTCTAAATTAGGTTCGTCTTCCCTAATGCCAGAGTTTGGCCTTACGTCTTCTCTAAGGTTTGGGTTTAGCTTTACGTTGAACCGTGACCGGTCTACTTGACAACCAACCATATCCATTCGTCGAAAATAATATTTCATATTACTTAGGTTCAAGTCTTGAAATAAAAATTTTCATATATTTTCACGGTTCTTACAATCTCCCCAACATAGAAATATTTCGTCCCCGAAATAATATAACTTCAACAGGATGATCATGATTAACTATATCTTCGGAACCTCGGTTGCTGTTGTTGATGCTTCGGAGGCTGACAACTGTAGCACTGACGGGGCTCACTGCATAACCCTGAATGCATATTGTTGCAATTTTTTACATAGTCGACACGAAATCTTCTAAAACATCCTTTTGCGGTTCCCATTGACATTCCGTTATGTTCAAAAAAAAATTTTTTTTTCAATGATTACTTAGGTTTGTTAGTGAGTCCACTAATTCACTAATGACATACCCCATTAGAGAAAGATAAATATTGGACTTTTCAACAGGGTACTTGAGTCATAAGATGTGAGCTTTTGGGAAACCTTGCTCTGATACCACCTGTAATGACCCGGTCATTTTTCACAACATTGTGGGCCTAGCTGGTTAGGTGTTACCAAAATAAAACTACTAAATGCCGAGTAATAAGTTATAAAATAATGGTTCCCACAATCTTAGACCATTTCCCATAGCCACATTTATAACTCAAAACAAAATAAAAAGAAGTCCCATTTATTACCCATTCTCCTAACCACACTATGCTATCATACTTTCATTCTACCTTATGTGAGCTGAAATCAAACAATCTTGATTGGCCTACATACCCATGTCGGGATCAAGCTCGATGTAGTTCTATTGGCTGATGGGTTAGTCCACCGTGCCACTATAAAATATTGGGCCGATGGGTTAGTCCATCTTGCCTCCTTATTGGCCGATTGCTTCATTCCATCGTACCCCCTATTATGTTATAGTTATATTGGTTGATAGGATAGTCCACCGTGCGACTAAAAAATATTGGGCCGATGGGTCAGTCCATCCTGCTCCCTTAATGGCCGATTGTTTCATTCCATCATACCCCCTATTATGTTGTAGTTCTATCGGCTGATGGGTTAGTCCACCATGCCAGTATAAAATATTGGGCCGATGGGTCAGTCCACCGTGCCCCCTTATTGGCCGATTGGTTCATTCCATCATACCCCCTATTATGATGTAGTTCTATTGGCTGATGGGTTAGCCCACCATGCCACTATAAAATATTGGGCCGATGGCTCAGTCCATCTTGTGCCCCTATTGGCCGATGGGTTCATTCCATCGTACCCCCTATTATGTTGGGCAGATAGGTCCATTCCCCCGTACCATCGACCCCTATTGGCCGTATGGGTCCATTCCACCGTACCCCTTATTAGCCGATGGGTCCATTCCACCGTACCCCTTATTAGCCGATGGGTCCATTCCACCGTACCACTTATTAGGTTGAGCCGATCGGTCCATATCATCGTACCCCCTATTGGCTGATGGGTCCATTCCACCGTACCACTTATTAGGTTGAGCTGATGGGTTCATTCCACCATACCACTTATTAGGTTGAGCCGGTGGGTCCATTCCACCGTACCCCCTATTGGCCGATGGGTCCATTCCACCGTACCACTGTATTAGGTTGAGCCGATGGGTCCATTCCACCGTACCCCCTATTGGTCGATGGGTCCATTCCACCGTACCATTGTATTAGGTTGAGCCGATGGGTCCATACCATCGTACCCCCTATTGGCCGATATCTATTTATGGACTGTCTGTTCCATTCTGCCATGTCCATTATTAGATTTTGAACAGTGCGGCTAAAAAAAATAGGGTTTCTTGAAACTAGTCAAACGTGAATTTCATATTTGCCATCTAACTTGCAACCATACAATATCTCAACACCCAAAGACCTATTGCAATTTATACCAAAAAGTTCCATCAACTTAGCAGGGTATTTCTAATGAATTTATGCGTTGCAACCATGCATGTAAGAGTTCTAATGGAAAAGAAACTAGGAAAAAGTATGAAATACTTACACCACAATGGAAAGGCACTAGAGAGGAGGCAAGAAGGAGTGGACTGCCTTTCCTCCCTAACCCCCTCCTCCTATATATATATGTTTCAACGAGTTTCTCAATTAAATTCTCACATCTATTCATGTATAGGTATTCCCTAGGTTCAACGAGTCCCTTTATTATATTCTCTTACCCCATCATCCGTTCATGAATCAGTATTCTCTAAATTAGGTTCGTCTTCCCTAATGCCAGAGTTTGGCCTTACGTCTTCTCTAAGGTTTGGGTTTAGCTTTACGTTGAACCGTGACCGGTCTACTTGATAACCAACCATATCCATTCGTCGAAAATAATATTTCATATTACTTAGGTTCAAGTCTTGAAATAAAAATTTTCATATATTTTCACGGTTCTTACAATCTCCCCAACATAGAAATATTTCGTCCCCGAAATAATATAACTTCAACAGGATGATCATGATTAACTATATCTTCGGAACCTCGGTTGCTCTTGTTGATGCTTCGGAGGCTGACAACTGGAGCACTGACGGGGCTCACTGCATAACCCTGAATGCATATTGTTGCAATTTTTTACATAGTCGACACGAAATCTTCTAAAACTTCCTTTTGCGGTTCCCATTGACATTCCGTTATGTTCAAAGAAAAAAATTTTTTTTTCAATGATTACTTAGGTTTGTTAGTGAGTCCACTCATTCACTAATGACATACCCCATTGGAGAAAGATAAATATTGGACTTTTCAACAGGGTACTTGAGTCATACGATGTGAGCTTTTGGGAAACCTTGCTCTAATACCACCTGTAACGACCCGACCATTTTTCACAACATTGTGCGCCTAGCTGGAAAGGTGTTACCAAAATAAAACTACTAAATGTAACACCCCGTTTCGGCTCACCCGTGAACCGACGCGGAAATGTCACCGGCGAACGAACCGTTCGCTAATCTACTGGGTTCGGTTAAGCCGACCCGGATCTGCCCTCGGTGTCTCAAGATGGAGATTGTAACGACCCGCCATTTTTCATGCTAGTATTGTGGGCCTAACTGGCTAGGTGTTACTCAAAATTGAAGCAATTATGTTAAACATTATTAGAAATCATAACTTATAATAAAATCCCACAGTCTTGGACCATTTCCCAGCAGCCACACTTATTCCTCAATTAAATAACAAAAAGGAGTCCTCATATTACTTTGCTCCATGCTCTAGTTGTCAATCATCTAATCTCGGATCTTCACACCTGCAGAGGCAATTCCGCGTTAGTGATTACAACACTAAGTAGTATAATAGATAAAACAAACAAGTACATTCCACCATTTTCATATATTTATTTTAATATGCGTTGGAGCGATTCCGCTATACTCCAAAACAATGCGGAGGAGGTGTCCGCTGTGATCCGTACACCCCGGCCGTAGCCTTTTTATGGGGAGGCTACCACTACCGTCTCCAGTGCCAGTGCCTCGCACACCGCAGCCGTAGCCTTTTTGTGGGGTAGCTATCACTGCACTCGGGTGATTGCTATGCCCCGTTTGTGGGGAAGCTCTCACTAACAATTCTAGTGCCAATGCCTCGCACACCCCGGCCGTAGCCTTTTTATGGGGAGGCTATCACTACACTCCAGTGCCAATGCCTTGCACACCCTGGCCGTGGCCTTTTTGTGGGGCGGCTATCATTGCACTCAGGTGATCGCTATGCCCCGTTTGTGGTGAAGCTCTCACTGCCAACTCTAGTGCCCGTGCCTCACACACCCCGGGCATAGCCTTTTTATGGGGCGGCTATTACTCCACTCAGTGCCAGTGCCTTACACACCCCGGTCGTAGCCTTTTTATGGGGCGGCAATCACTGCACTTTAGTGCAATGGAGGAATCGTTGTGCCTCACTTACCCCGGCCATAGCCTTTTTATGGGGCGGTTATCACTACTCCAAAATAATATCGATGCATCACAAGATTCACACACATAACACGACCCAGTGTCGGACTGAGTCAATTCTTTAACCCAGGTTGCACTTCGTGCATGGTGGTCAAATCTGGGCTCAGGCCGACCTAGGCTACCAACAAGGAAAATACGATGTTCTACCTATTATACGTACTTGACTTGCGGGTTCGTCCGACTGTAATCCGCTAACCCTAATATGAACGGGGCATAAAATTATACATTAGTATAATTTTACTCGCGTCGAAAATGTATGCAACTAAATATTTAATATATGCCACATTAATTAATTTATTTAATTCGATAAGGTTCAACACTTCTTTATTTAATTAATTATGCTATCGCGTAATTTCTACGCGATTATCTTTTATTGATCCATTATTTTACTTTACGAATTTATTATAAGAATAATCGTTTTATTTATCAAATATAACTTTTATATGATAAAGGTGAAGTCTCTATTAAATATTCCTCATAACCCTTTCAATGATTTTAACACGAGTTGGTATTATTATTATGATTTTCAACTCAACCCATATCGAGTCAACCCGAAATTACAAAACTGCCATTCTTCTTTTCTTCTTCTTCTTATTCCCGTCACCATTCTTCTCTTCACCCAAAACAAGCACCAAGCTCTTCTCTTCGACCAAAATCTAGATCCTATCCTTCACCCATTGTCTCCCTTTCCTAGCAACCAAATTAGCAGCAACAATCAAAGGGCGACTGCACCACCACAGCGACGAACCAGCAGCCATGGCGACCTCGACCTGCTGCTATGGCGACTCAGACGTGGCCAGCAGCACCGCCCCACGCGTCCCCTTCTTCCCGCACAACAACCCAACGCCCAGAAGAAGAGAAACACTACCCTACAGCGTGGTATATGCAACTGGTCGTGACACAAACGCCATGGTGCTGTTGCTGCAATTCAGCAGGACGTGCTACCATCCTTGGCAATTTCAGCAGGACGTGCTACCATTCTTGGCTGTAAATTCTATGAAATCTCACCTTTAATTACTACAACATGAGTAAGGACGTTGATGCAGCAACTGATTAGCAAAAGATTATGACTTGTTGCTGTAATTAATCACAAACACACAAGAATTGCTGCACGGCAGCAACTTATGTTCGTGGGTGAATTCCTGGTTCTAATCTAGTTACATCCTCCCTTTTTCTTATTGATTTGAGGTGTTAGTTTCCATGATTATCTTGTATTATAACCTTTGATCATATGTATGCATGCAAACTAAGAAGAAGAGAGGAAGAAACTTACCAAAACAATGGGGAAGCCGGCATTTGTCCAAGGAGCTTATGTGCATGACGCCCCCTCCTTCTCCTTATAAAATGAAAGAAGGCCTAGGGTTTATGAAAACACACTTCGTTGCCGGGTAAATGGGTAAGTGATACGGTTCACTTTACTAGTTTAAACGGTTAAATGGTATGGTTTACTTAACCGGGTAAAAATACTTAACCGGTTAACTAATACTTTCCACTTGACCGGGTAATTGATAATTAACCGGGTAGCGGGTAAATAATTTAAATAAATTCATGGATACCAACGTTCGATCCCACTGCGTTTAATATATACATATATATATATATATATATATATTATTTTTAATTTTTTTTCCGGGTCTTTACATAGATGCAAACATTAAATGCATGGATGAGGTGCGTGGGTTCTAACGTAGACCTACATGCATGCTATGATGTGCAAGCAAAACAAAACCATGCAACGGCAAGAAAA
>JAURVB010001779.1:0-10281 GCA_033002965.1 Piper betle | reverse complement strand
CACGAGTTTGTCGGGCATTTAGATCATGCCACATGGCATGATCGAGCTGTCCACGTCAACCTTAACTTTCTCCTATTGATTTTCAGTGACTTTCTCACCTTTTCGGAGTTATTCGGCCAAGCACCCTGCACTTCGGCTGCCGCCAGCAGTCTCTAATTCACCCCGGCCACCCGGATCTGCATCCCTTGGACCTCCTTGCGACAGGCTTTCTATCCGTACCACTCACGACCACCGGCGCCACCGCAGTTGGCACTGACGACAGAGTTTTTACACCAGTTTTCATCACCGCTGCTATTTCAAGCTATTTTCCACTGCTGGTGAGCCAACTATGGTGGATCCGACTACCCACATAGCTTCATCTTACCGAGATCTCCATTTTGAGACCAACCATGACCACCGCTATGATCGTGATTGCCATCAGTGATGCCGCCACACCCGACGGCGATATTGCCCTTCTTCCTGATAACCGACAGGCTGAACCTTGATAATCGTCACCACCAGCATCTTCCCTATCCTAAATCCTGACCGGCGGTGAATCTAGCCATGCCACCTTTACCATTTTCTAATGACGGGCACTGCCCACCTCGTCGGACCTATTTTCACCTATTCGTGTTCATGTCCATGCCCTATCTAGTTTAGATGTATACTCATATTATTAAGTATATTTTGATGTTATGAGTACTTTTATTTGTTTATTTATTTATTCATTATTATTATTTTTTTATTTATATATTTGTCGTATACGATGAATGCTTATGTGATTGTTTATTATTATTATTATTGATATATTTACATATTCATATTTGTCTTATTTATGTTTACTAAATTGTATATATTTATTTATTTATATATTTCTTTGTTGCATGTACATTATTATTTATTTGTTTTTAATTATGTATTCTATCTTGGGTAACTATGATATTATTATTATTATTATTCATGATTAATTAATATTAGGTAATTGTTTGTTTATTTATTTATTTATAGAATGATTATGTACTTATTTATTTGATTGTTTATCTATTTACTAACACGAGTATCGTGATATTTACCCATATTTAGCTATATATTTGAAGAGTATAATTATATTATTACTTTATGATTAGATTATAATTATTTACATGTATTTTTTATTTATCTATTTATTCTTGAGTGCATTTGTTTATTTATTATATGTTTATTAGTTATTTCCTTTATTATGTCTCGATTTGCGTGCTTGATGTTTAGTTGTAAGTTTATTTAGCATTGTCTTCTTTGTTAGGATGCATTGATAATGTGAGCACACACCATGAGCATGCATTATATAAAGATGTCAGTTGTGGGTTTCGATGTGGGTTTCGAAGTATGAGCTCGCTGTAGATAAGGTTGTTCTCAGTTTTATCACTATAGTCTATTGCTGATTTGATTTCTACATCATAGGACGTGTTATGTGGTTGTTTTAACGGACCCCATTTTTGTTTAGCAGGGCCTATTTAGACGTCTTTTACTTTTGTGATTAATAACCCTTGAGGATCAGATGCCTTGAGTTTGATTTTAAAAATAAGATCCACCCCAAGTTGCCTTCAAACCTATTATATAAATCCCTTCCCAGATCTATATATAATTTTCTCGAGTTTTTCGATGAGATGTGAGACAAGGGAAACTGTTAACCGCGCTATGCGAGCGGGTGTGTGCTAGTCATACTAGACTCTGGATTTGGTGACCGTCCATTCTATTCCTGAGGGATCTTGATAACTCCACCTTTGAGTTCCTCAACTTCGGAGAAGTGTAGAGGTTTACGGGTATTGTAATGTAGCGCATGTCTAGACTTGTGGTTTTAAAGGGTACTGAAAGTGTATGCCTGAGAGTACTTGGCCTCTATGCTCAGGGCTAGGAGTGATACGGAGGATTTAGAGGGTTGAAGGAAAAGGAAAAGAAATGGATGTTCCTGCGCAAGGAATAGTTTTCAAAGTTGCCAAAGCATGAGATGAGTGAGAATGGGATGTTGTCGATCCAAGGATGACGGCTCCTAATGAACGCCCTTACGAGAGATTCTGTGAAGGAGTATATTAATGTTTTCATTTAATAGGAGGGTTAGCTCTCCTATGCCCGTTTGATTATTAGTTATTTCTAGACCAGTAACACTCGTTATTGACATTTTTCCTATTATATATGTAGGCGTTGTGATTTTGAGTCAGCTTTGGTGGGAAGACAAATAAATGATACACACATTTGACCTCAGCTCAATTACTTTATTTCATACTTGAATTTATATTTCAAGAGTTTTCAAGGATATTTAGCGATGTCTTCCATTCTCTTGATGCCAAGCGGGTTATTTCGATCTATATTGTTGATTGAGTCTTGTAGACCAGTAGCTTTAGACATGACTCGACTCGATCGTGACATTTTTGATCCAGTTTCTTAGGTGAACCAAAATCAGGGTGTCACAGTTTTGGTTTGAGAGCCATGTCTTGGTTGATTGAAATGGAAGACTTTTGTTTTGAGTCAGGTGTATGGAGTTGTCCTTAGCCAAACCGATAGGCATTTTCTTTCATTTTTTTTTAAGATTTCAAATTTTGTGCTCCGTCAGACCCAAGGAGTGGATGCTTCGATGTTTGCAATTATAGAGAAGTTATGAGATGGAGATGGGATCATGATTTTTGTATATGCTAGCATGGATCTCATGATATGTTAGAAGACTCATCCTTTGCTTTAATTGTACTGGAGATTTGGTCAACTTAGAATGTCCACATGCTCAGTTTGCTAAGGTTGAGTTGGATGGTGACGAGGAGTACCTAGAAGTTTGGCAAGCACATTACAACACTTGCCCGTCCTTTCGCATGTCACCACATCAGTCCTTCCTTGGGACATGGTGTAAACTATGAGACGGAATTATAAAAGATGACACTAGTAGGGAGCTTGGAGTATGAAGATCCATGGCCACCAAAATAGGACAATGGTCTGCGTCTCCCTTTATTATGGTCTATGGTTGATGGCAGAATAGATATGGACCACAAAATGATTCAAAAGTATTTCAACAGATATGTTCTTTCGTCATGTCATTGGTGAATACATTGACGCACATGTAATGGCATTGATGACTGACTAACTTGTGTGACAATTCTAATTAGATAATGCCAATTTTTTAGTTTATAGCAATGTGCAGTGTTGCATAGTGAGCCTAACTTTGCAGTTAATGCTCGAACTAGAGTTGTTGTATTAGGTGATGAAAGCATATAAAGGTCAGTGTTGTTTTTATTTTAATTTTTCATGAAGAGAGACTTGTGTGGGTTGTGTGATGATGATCATGTTTACTTTATTTTTCCATCCTAGTTTACCCAACTCTCGAGGTGGTTCTCATTTCGCCTCCTATTGGTGTGGATGATGATGTCATCGAGGTGAGCATCTAAACACATGGTAGGGTTGAAGATATAGGGGACAAGATTAGCCAATGTGAACAAAATATTGATATACATGAAGAAAGAAGAGAGGACGAAGTGCGTGATTCATTCATATAAATGATGGAGGCTTATGTACCCCGTGAAACAAAGTACTTACAATTGCGAAATGTTGATAAATTTGTTTTACAATATATGAATTCATTAATGATATATAGATTGTATGTTAAATTGAAATGACAATGATATATTAGGAGAGGAACGAAAGAATGAAGCAGTGGAAATGGAAGCAGAAGAACCCCATCATAGAATGAACGAATTGGACACATGTAGAGCGGAGAACTTGAGAAGGTTATTATATTGTCCCATAATATTTTGGCATGTCACTGGTGACGTAATATACTTATATTATATTTCACATGATAGTGTTGATGATCGTCATGGTGGAGATATTGAGGGTGAAGACAATATGATTAGATACCATGGGAGGGAGGGGGGCGTGGGTGGATTTATTTATTGAAATGATGGAGTCTTCTGTAGCCCGTGAAGCAAGCTATGTATAGGCAGAAATCATTGTTGAAATTATTTTCCTTTATGAGATGTCATTGATGACATATGAGTCTTATTTTTTATTCATAGGGAAGTGATAGGCAAAATGAAGGCTGGATTAATGGAGTGTAGGAAAGGCTAGCGGACGGCCATCATCTTGAAATCAAACAATATGATGCATTATGAGATTCTCAACTTAGTCCCACTTCTAATATTTACTTGGGTAAGATATTATTAATAAGTCCGAATATATTATAGATTTTTAACTTGATTAATCACTTTTTAAAAGATGACTTAGACCCGTTATTTACACTTAAGGCCGAGTCATTAAGCGCATATAAAGAGGAGAACTTGACAAGGTAATTTGAATATCCGTATTCTTTTATTCGCATTGAGTGATATAATATAAGAGTAAAAGAATTCATTAATAACATTATACGCATTGTGAATTTGTTTAAGTCCATGACAAATGGCTGACGAAAACCTGCACAAGGAGAGGGCTCGAAACTTTGTGCCTGATAAAGAGATAGGAGACGATGAACCGAGTGATAGAGAGGGTGAAGTGTTTGACACCGAACTTACCAGCGTGAAGTGTTTGACACCAAACTTACCAGCGTGAAGTGTTTGACACTGAGCTTACCAGCTTAGTTGATGTCAGGAAACTCATTGAGGCTGCGATGAATTGGGATTAGGTGTTAGATCGAATCCAGTGGCTTGCCAATTGATATCTATTGAAGGTCTAGAAGAGCCACAAGTTGCTAAAAGAATTAAAGTTGGCATACAATTCAAGTCGATGGCTGGCTTTGGCTTAAGGATGACTCTAGGTGATAATGTCATCTTGAATCATTGTGATATATAGAAGGTGGAGGCAAATAAAAGAATATATTTGGTAAAGTGAACGGTACATAGGTGTATATAGAAGGTTTGTGCTACATTTGTAAGTGGTTGGGTAACATTGAACTTTTGCTTGCTACATTACCAATTTTCAAGGACACTTGGCTTTTACTAGTTGCCAAATTGGGAAATTTGACATTTGCGAGAGAAAGATGTATAAATTGTTGAGGAAGAAACCGTAGTTTTCTTTTCTTAAGCTTCTTTTGGTAAGTATGAAATAGAGGTAAATGACACGAGACTTTTAAATAGTCAACATTTATCAAAATAATATATATAATATATTTCAAATAAAGCTTAGTACATTCTTATTATATTTTGTATTAAAATTAACCATGAATATAATCAAGTGGGTCACCCTGGTGCTCTCCCATCTACAAACAAATTCTCCCTTTTCTCTTATTTCTTGATATAAAAAAAAGTGAGAAAATTAATTGCACATTGAAGTGCACCTAGGTGGCCCGCTCAAAAGTAATTATAATTATTTTATGTTCTTAGTTAAATGTGTTTGTATTTAATTTAGTTACAAAATAATATACTAATTATTGCCTTATATAATGCAACCAAACAGAACCTTAATAAAGAATTATCAATTTAACGGTGGATTCGTGAGCTCCTGTTTTTCCGGGGATCATCATAGTCCAGAAACACATGAATAGCACCATTCTCTTGCTTGTTTTTGAGCTGGAACAATCAACAACAAAAATTAAAATCACTAATTATTACGCATTTTATTTTATGAATAAGAAAGAGTTAACAGACATGTAGGATCGTGCCTTTGGCTTGATGAAGAATGTCGTTGGGCTGCCAGATATCATCTTTCCGCTTCGTATTGCTTCGGAAATTGCAAAAGTAAAATAAATAAAAGATTATATAAACAAAATAGATTAAAAAATTGATTAGTCGAAGAAAACAAGCCTCATGTAGTATTTTACGCACTACTAACAAAAATACAAAGAAATAATATGAAGATATTTCTTCCTCGACAATAATAGTTTTCATGGACAAGAATGATCCAACTTGTTGAGGTACCTGAACAAGGAGAAGGAGCAAGTAAGATGATTGCAATCTGGAGTAGGAGATACATTGAGCAGGCCATATAATTGTTGAGCTTCATACATCAATAGATCTGGGCCGTTCGATCATAAGGATGGCCCAGATTAGACTTTGGAGCAGGAAAGTTTTCCTGCCATGCCTCACGAAAACTTTTTTGTATATATATAGTTTATAATTCATTGCTACCACTTAAAATTTTCTCCATCATCATAATACTCTTCGTTCGATAGAGAATAGTCTGCTGCAAATGACTGGTTTTGACCCAAAAATGCAAAGAACGGTCCGTGTAGTAACCTTAGCTTAAAAATTCGGTACATGGACTCTTCTTGTTGTTTCATGAAGTGCTCCCGAAGGGAGTCAACTTGAAACTGTCGCTTAGTCATTTGCGCTATTCTTTTAATTTAGTAAACAAACTTTTTTACAATTAAATTACTGTATAACATTTTTTTGACATTTGAATCTAATAATTTTAAAATATTGATTTAGCTAAACAAAAAAATTAATATGTTTTAATAAGTAATCTTTTTCAACTTAGGGATCACTGAAGTATAAAATCAGCTACCAAGGCATAATAAAGTTTGATACAAAAAGTCATGGAATAGAGTCGACTCACCGAGTTCTTAGAGACAAAAAAAGGAGTTCTAAAGTGGTGCTAGTTCAGATCTTGAAGGAATTTGTAGGGGCAAACTCTGGGCTATTTTTTTGATTGACGCAATACTGATCATTTTTTTGTTTGCATAAACAATGAATGTCAAAAATTATAACTAGATCTTTCCATTTACCCAAATGAATTATGCAATGTTTGACATCTACTTAAGTAGTTTTAAGTAAATAAAATCTCAACTTTTAGATCATGCTATTCAAGAAGTGACGAAAGGCATATAAATATTTCTAAAACCATTAATTCTTGTGTTTTAGTAAATCGTATTATAACTATTTTAATTGATATAAAAAAACCAGTTACGTGGATATTAGGAGAGAGTATGTGGTCGGATTGGTTCCAAATAACAGAATTTTGGGAAAGGATTTGTTGTATCACTTGTTAGAGTAAATTCCATGTAGCAATAAAATATAAATGTAATTTGAAGTTATGTTCTATAAATTATTGTAATTATGACTAATGATAAAGCGGCTACAGACACCCATGTATGCTTTGATGTCTGAAAATCAACACCAACCTAAACAATTTTTATTAGTCCAAACCAAACTGAAATAGGCCGATTCGGTTTGGAAGTGCATACAACAGTTAGCAGCCCCGTTAATAGGTGAATTTTAACCTCCTATACCTGCCATGATCTAATCATACACAGTTTACCAGTTTCAACAAAACTAAAATTTACTTTATAACCAACCTGTAGCTGATCGCAAATAATACATATTTTGACATTTAATTTTGTACTAAATAAATTAATAAAATAGTGCAAGACACATCATGCACAGAAGATTGAAGAAGAAAGGAAGAACAATTTGCAATAGTCACAACACCCATCAACCGTCATCCACAGAGCCTAGATGGTTGAGGAAGCCTACGTCTATGTCGGCTATGACGGGGAAGTGAGGAAGGTTGGTCTCTGATATGCTGTGATAGACGAAGAGTGGGAAGAGGGGAAGAAGTGGTTGCCACCTGTAGGGGGAAGAAGAAGGTGAGGGAACTGGTCACGTATAACCTAAACAGAATCGATTTACCCGGAACTTGACTGAAAATTTTTTACACCTCAGTTTGGTAGGTTATTTCAGTTTTAGCCAATTTCTGCTCAGCCCGAGTGGATACTAATTTTATCCATAAATTATTCAATTATTAAAACGAAATCATTCAGATACTCACACATTCATCCACATAGATTATATGATTATCTAAATAATATTAATCTTTTAACTAATTAACTATTAGTTTTAGAGACATTGCCCATGGGAGGTAGGGATTAATTATATATTATTTAAGCTAATTAGAGCTGAACTGGTTTGGAAGTCGTCAAAATCAATGGTCAAAGTGATTACATATATTGGACGAGAAGCTGGTGTATGATAGACTTTGTCTAGAGACACGCACACATATATAGTTTATAATTCATTGCTACCACATAAATTTTCCTCCATTATCATAATACTCTTCCCCAGATAGAGACTACTCTATGATGCAAATTACTGGTTTTGACCGTAAAATACAAAGAACGGTGCGTGTACTAACCTTAGCTTAAAAATTCGAAAGATGGACTCTTCTTGGTGTTTCATGAAGTGAGTCAACTTCAACCTAAGGCATAGTCATTTATGCTATTCTATTAATTTAGTAAGCACAACCTTTTATTATTAAATTAGTTTATTATACTTTTGACATTTGAATCTAGTAAATATAAAATATTGATTTAGCTAAACAATAAAACAATAATATGTTTTAATAAGATATCTTATTTTACTTAGGGATCACTCAAGTATAAAATCGGTTACTACGGCACAAGTAAGTTTGATTCAAAAAGTCATAAGAGTAGATTTGACTCACGAAGTTCTTAGACTAAAAAAAAAGAGAGTTCTAAACCGGTGCTAGTTACTGATCTTGAAGGAATTGCCAGTGGTAAACTCTGGGCTATTTTATAGATCGAGGCATTACTGATCATTTTTTTCCTTACAAAAACCATGAATGTCAAAAACTATAACTACGTCTTTCCATGTACCCAAATGAATTATGCAATGGTTGATATCCACTTAAGTTGTTTTAAGTAAACAAATTACATCTTTTAGATCATGCTATTCAAGAAGTCACGAAAGGCATTATACTATTTCTAAAAAATTCATTCTCTTGATTTAGTGACTCGTATTAATATTAGTTTAATTTATATAAGAAAAACCATTAACGTGGATATTAGGGGAGAGTATGTGGTGGGATTGGTTCCAAATAAAAGAGTTTCGGGAAAGGATTTGCATTCCATATAGCAATAAAAAATAAATAATTTGCAGTTATATTCCATTAATTATTGGAATTATGACTATCGATACAGCTGCTACAGATTCCATGTACCCTTTGATGTCTGAAAATCAACACCAACCTAAACCAAGTTTTTAGTCCAAACCAAACAGCAACAGAATGATTCGGTATGGACAAAAGCAAAAATTCGAAGTGTATACAACATTTAGCAGCCCAGTTAATACATGTATTTACCTGTACCAGCCCATACCTTCCTTTACCTGCCTATACCTGCCATGATCTAATCAACCACGGTTTAACAGTTTCAACAAAGCAACTATTTACTTTATAACCAACCTGTAACTGATCACAAATAATTCATATTTTGACATTTAATTTTGCACTATGTAAATTAATAAAATAGTTGAATACTCATCATGCACAGAAGATTGAAGAAAGAAAAAGAGCATTTGCAATAGTCACAACACCCATCTGTTGAGATATTGCCTCCATGACAAAGCGATCAAGTCACATTGAAAGTCGTGAAGACATGAAGATAAACCAAGAGGTACGACGAATTCGATGAGAATTTGTGGAATACGTGAAGAGACTCATTAGTGAGGATTCCAATGCTCAAGAAGTAGTGTTTGGAGTTGGCTCTTCATTTCTAAGTGGTATTCATATCTCTAGTCTATAAATATGTGATTAGAGGTATGTGTTCGGTGTGTTTTCCCTTTGGTGAAGTTCCATGAGTGTTCTCCTTTAGGGAGACTTGAGGGATTACAGATCTAGATAGGGTCACTATTGGTAGTGCATGTGAGAAGAAGTGAAATTGTTCGTTGTGAGGTGAAGATATGACTACGGGTTCTTCAATAAGATCGAACAGTGGTTAATTTTTTTCTTTCTGTGGATTGTAATTGGGAGTAGTGTTACTCTTTTAGGTGGAGTTTTCCACATTTTGGTAGAGTTTCTACTTTTATTGGGGTGAAGTTTTTCACACTTTGGTAGAATTTTCTACATGTATTGGGTGGAGTTTTTCCACATATAACGGGAGTGGTTTCACTCATGAGGGGAGAGTTTGGAGAAGTTTTTCATCATCTCAAGTTGAAGTGTGGTCGTAATCCAGGGTGTGAGATTGATCCATTTTTCATTTGAGATGTATGTTAGTTTTCTCAATTTTTTAAGAATTGTATCTTACAGATCTTGTTATTGATCTTATTTAGGTTAGGAGAGTTTTCTCAAATTTTATTTCGATACTTGATTGTAAGAGATTTCTTAATCAAATTGATCGAGTAGGTTGGTTTTCTTTTCTCTAAATTGGGAGAAAAGTTTCCATCCATTTTTATCTTGGGTGTCTCCTATTTCATTTCATCGAGTGTAGGAGCTATTTTCTCGGCTTGTTTTCGTTGAAGTGTATATTTCCTAACAAGCGGTATCAGTAGCTTTGTTGTTGATATTTTGGATCATGCTTTGGTTTGTGGAGCTATGGTTTCGTGACCTGTGGAGGGC
>JAURVB010001778.1:0-12021 GCA_033002965.1 Piper betle | reverse complement strand
CTAGTGGTCTATAACTAGTATCACAATTTTCTTGACATGTTGTATTTTAAGTTATTAAGGCAAAACCTTGTGGATCAAAAGGATAATAGCTACTTCAGTATTCTTAGTAAAGTTGAACTAGGTAGATTTTCTTAGTTAAGTTGTAAAATCCCTCAACTTAGTCCCACATTTAATACCTATTGGGATAAGTTCATGTTTATAAGTGGGAATGGAGTATAGATCTTTATCTTGGTTAACCACTTTTAAAGAAAATGACTTAGGCCCACTATGTTGCACTTAGGGCTGGGTCATTACAGGTGGTATCAGAGCAACCTAATTCTGTGCTAGATGGTGGTAGGACTAAGGACGTTAGTTAGGCTACCAGTCACGGGCCAAAGAAGGTCATGGACTGGGGCTAGGAACATGCCAAGTGTAGGAATTTCGGAGACAAAATTTCCTAAGGTGGGTGGATTATGAAATCCCTCAACTTAGTTCCACATCTAATACTTACTGGGATAAGATTCTATTTATAAGTGGGAATGGACTATAGATCTTTAACTTGGTTAACTACTTTTAAAGAAAATGACTTAGGCCCATTACATTGCACTTTGGGCTGGGTCATTACAATAGTGTACCTAGGTGGATGAAGGAACTAAACCAATTTTCACATAATTTTCATAAGTCTCAAGTTGTCAATCTCTAGAGATCATAGATGTGAAGACTAACTAGTTAGTTGAAAGGGTGTTTAACTCAATCTTTTCCAGTTTAATTACATAACTCAGGATTATGACTTTGCAGAAGCCTTAGCTGGAAACTACTAGATTAAGTAGCTAATCACAAGTTAGGAATCTAACTAAGAGTTTGTTTGGTTGGCATTGAAACAACCTAAATGAAAAAAAATCACATGAAATGGAAATGCAATGAGATGAAATGATAAGAAAATTTTTAAAATTTCCCTTACATGTTTAAATATGTGAGATCCGTAAACTTAGTCCCACATCTAATACCTAGCGCGATAAGATCTTATTTATTAGTGAGAATGAGTTATAAATCTTTAATTGAAGATAACTTAGCCCATCAATTTGCACTTTAAGCTAAGTCGTTACAAGATAGCAGGAAAATAAGATGAAAATTAAATATTCCTTCACATGTGCATGTACATATGCCTTCCAAATTTTACTTCAATTTTTTTCTTTTTTATAAGAAAATGTTGCTTTGTAAATTTTTTACATAGACATATTTTGATTGAAATTGAAATTTCATTGACTAAATTTCAAGACATATAAACACAAGAAAATTTGCGGCCGAATTTTACATTTCCTTCATGCAATGCTAGGACCACGAGGTGTAACACCTCGATTTTAGTTCACCTAATAACCAAATCAGAAAGGTTACGATCGAGTCAGGTCATGTTTAAAGTTGTTGGTTGGTAAGACTAGTTAGATTAAATAGATCGAAATAACCCGCTTTGCGTCATGAGAATGGAAGAGATTTTTAAATATGCGTCAAAACACATCAAATATTAATAAAAGTAAGAAAGAAAATAACTGTGTTGAGCTCAAGTGTGTAGCGTTTTTCTGTCCTCCCACCAAAGTCAACTTATGATTGCAAGACGTACATATATAATATGAAAAACATCAGTAACGAGTTACTAATATGAAAAATAACTAGTGCAAACTGGCAAACAGGTATTTCATAACCCACAAAAACTTGGGAAACTTTAGAATTGCCTCACATTAGGCGGTATGCAAACATCCTTAAACAAGTGCCAGCGTGCAAGCATGACTAATATTCATATTCATAAATATAACGATAACATCCCCACATCTTCCATATTACATTCACCATTGTGCCCAATTGGCAAAAGGACCAGTTAAGTTAGTGCCACAAACTCCAAAAATGTGTTGCGTTATAATACCCTCATATTCTGCACTACCTCAGGGTTTGATGGAGTACTAGTGTGGTCCATATATTCTCCATTCTGCTCACTCTCTTATTCGTGAAATCCGTAATAATACACGTACTTATATAATAGGTTTAGGTAAGAAGTCTCTATCATATATTTTAGAGCTTTAGTTCGAAAACCAACAAGGTATCTCATCCTTGTAGTTTTATTAAACATGTATACATGAATAACAATTAACAAATAATAATAGATAAATAAATAAATTAAAATATTTATAACATCCAAAGATGCTAAATCATATGAATATGAATCTAAAGTAATATAGGGATTCTCAAATTACCGAAAATGTACGAAAACGGTCCAAAAATGACTGAGCAAGTTGAATAGATGGAACCAAATTGAGTTGGGCTAAGTCAACTCGGTCTCGGCTAAATAACTGTTGAGCTGGGTCAGTTGGGCTGGTATGGACTGATGGACATGGACTCGGGCTCGGGCTAGCAAACTTGGGCATGACTAGGCAAACTAGGACGCAATCGTTGGTAGGCACATGGGACACGGGCAAACAGGCCGGATGGGGTGGCCAATGCCCATCATCGAAACATGCTAACGGCAGTGTGGCTGTGGTCCAATCGGCATGGTCCGGCTATCGACTGGCAGGAAAACGGCCTGAAAGGGGTTGTATAGCCGCCAAATGCGCCGACATCAAAAGATCGGCCGCTCGAGTGAGGAAACTATCTAGGCTGACGGTGGTTGGTGTTTGGCCGATGGCTAGCTGAAAAATTGCCAGAAATGATTGAAAAACCACTGGGCAAGTTCGAGTCACTGACAGAGACTGCAGTGAGCCAGCGATCTCAGCGAGGGGAAGGTGTCGGGTTGGTCGGCTTTGCTGAAGGACAATCTCAATCATTAGAAAGTGGTCTTAAAGGGTGGCAGTGGGGGCATGCTCTACTGTAGTCTAGCTGAATCTATCATCTGCATGTCGAGCATATTCAGCCACCATAACATACTCATATGGCCATCTGGGCTCCACACGTATGGTCTGAAAATTAATCTGGATCAAGCTCGCTCGAACTGACTTAAGACTGGCCCAAATTGAGCAAATTATAAGTAGGTGAATCCCTAACCCGAAGCTAGGTTTTACACAAGCATACTATAAGTGTAGGGATGGATAAATTACATAAATCAACTTATTTATGTTATTCAAATTGCTATAGATGTTCATATTAATAATTACTATTTAAGTATTTTTTTCTATATCAATGATTATTCAAATTTTATCATGTTTAATTAACCGAGTTCAATCTTATTTGCTTATTATTATTTACAACATATGTAAGTAGTGGGCATAATGTCTTGTATGAGATATTGAGTAGACATGTTGTCACGACCTGCTCCATTTGGAGCCACGAGCCAAGTGTTACTATATGAAACTAAGTGTCTCATAAATTAATTTTCTATTAATTTTCAATATTTTAAATAAATCCATAACAATAAATTTCATATACAAATGCTCGGAATAATCTAAGTCCCATGAACTGAACCAAAATCCCATTGCCATACAAACAATCTCGAGAAAAGAATAGTCCAATAATAGAGTTCTCCCACTGTCCTGACTCCTACCCATCCTTCCAAGCTCATACCTTCGGAGGCAATTCCTCGTTAGTGATAAAAATAATAAGTCTGTATAATAACAAGAAAAAATTAATATATCCCACAACATCTGAATTACGTTTTTAGTGATTATGAGCCTATGCTAAGCTCTTAATATGCTGGGAGGGTGGCCATCCATCCACCTACAATCCCATGTAGTGCCTGCACACGTTACGTGGCCCTCAGCCTGTAGTATAAAACCCGTGACCCGAGTCAGAGTTTTACGTTATCGAACCAGTCGGTTCAACTGTTGGTTCGAGTTGAGTCAGTTTCATGAACCGCATGCTGAGTCGAGGTCAGCCATGAGTTATGAGCGATGAGAGTTAGGTGTACCTGAATATATGATGATAACACATCGAAAATGTGGTGAGAAATGAGTTATCAGAATATATGAAGTATGTAGTATTTTTCTTTTTATATGTTTGATCATAGAAGCAGTTTTATGCTGAATAGCACATTAGGACACGTTGGATCATATTTGGGTGGGTTATTAGTTATAGACCATGCCATATGGATGTTGTGCTGTTTGTTTTATTTTATGGGATTTTTCCATACTTTTCTAGATTTTGTTTATGATTTATTGCGATCTAGTTATTATTTTGACTCAGTAGGAATCAAGTCAATACTTATCGACGAATTTGCCATTGGGGATGTTTTTCTCCCTCCCGACACCTTCCCTCCCAAAACCCTCGCCGCCTATTGTGTTGTCACCATTGCCACTGCCGACACCAATCAATGCCACCCCGCCTTGCCATGCCAGTGCCGTGCCGCCCCGACTAACCCCGGCCACCGTCTTGCCCCCATGACGCCGGAATTGCCCCACAAGGCGCGACGCTCCCCTTCTCCATTCGCCGTTGTTTGGACCTTGCCGCTGCCGCCGTGACCCCAACGACCACCCCCTTGACCTCCCCGATATTTCCCCCTTACCTAGCGCCGCCATCGAAGCCGGCTGTGGGCCTGATCGGAGCAACCGACCGCCTAGACCGAACTCGACGCCGCCGCCGGCAATCATCGCCGCCGCGGTCGACCTTGCCGTCGCCACCATTGGGACGAGCTCGCCTAGCAGGTGCCAACCCTTACCCCTGATTGCCCCACCGGAACATTCGCAGAAAAACCACCGGGATAGTCGCAGAAAACCGCTGGATGTCATCGAAAAACCGGATTCACTGATTTTCGTCGGAAATCACCTGATCTTCCGTCGAATCCCTCCGATCGAATCCTATCGAACTTCGAATGCCATAGGGTGCCGAATTCGAGCCACGAATCACACGAGGTATAATTTATTTTAACTTAATTATTTAAAATTACTGATTATTAGAATTGCATGCTAGGATTGGTGAATTGTGTGTTATAATTATATATATAAATGTGGAATTGATTAAGAATAAAATATGATATTTGTTTTAATTGAGTAGTGTTAAAAATGGAGGCTAAGAAACTAATTAGGGTAACTAAGTAATGATCATTATCTAATGCAAACTAACCTAAGTAGACTTGCTAGAATTGATATAGGTTGATGTGTGTTGATTGATGCGTGATGGATGTATGTGGGATATAGGATGTATGACTGCATCATGAGCGGGCATTAGTATTTAGTTTTGATGTGTAAGTACAGAGTAGGAGCTCGCCGCCTAGGCGCGAGGACCCGATCATAGCTTCTACCAGGTCCGTTTAGGACTCATTCTCTGCTCTACGCTATTCTATTGTGTATTTGATTTATCATGTGCAGGACGAGTTAAGTGGCATTTTATCTGATCCCATTTAACTCAGGCCATTTAGCCAACAGTTTTCTGGATTAATAATCCTCAAGGATGAGATCCCTCGAGTCAGTTTTCGAAATTAAGATCCACCACAAGTTGGCTTCGGGCCTATTGTATAAATCCCAACCTAGGCCTATATATGTATAGTTTTCGTGTTTTCAGTGAGAGATTGAATGAGGGAAATCTGACTACCGTGCTACGCGAGCGGGCACGTGTGAGTCGATAGTGGGCTCTGGATTGGTGTCGGGTCATTTCATCCCCAAGGGATCCTGAAAACTCCACCTTTGAGTTCCTCAAAGCCGGAGAAGTGTGGAGGTTCACGGGTACTGCAATGTAGGGCATGTCTAGACTTGTGTTTTCAAAGGGTGCTGAAGGTGCATGCCTGAGAGTACTCGGCCCCTGTACTCAGGGCCAGGAGCAATATGGAGGACGTAGAGGGCTGAGATGAATGAGAATGAATTGCCGTGGAAGAGATAGATGAAATGGCCAATGAAAGAGAATGATATGGAAAGGGGATGTTGTCGACCCGAGGGCGAGGACTCCCATATATGCCCTGATGAGGGTTCTTGAGGAAGTATATGGTTTTCATTCAATAGGAGAGTTTGCTCTCCTGTGCCAAATTGATATTAGTTATTTTATGGCTGGTAACACTCGTTACTGACGGTTTTTCTATATATATGTAGGTGAGAAATGCGAGGGATGAAAGCTATTGGGATTGCGGAGGAGCAGCACGGAACCGCGCACACATGTACATGCCACGTGTAATGTATAATGATGTTGTGTTAATGTTGTGTGAATGATAATATGATGTGCTTGTCTTGATGAATTGCTTATTATAAAATGAACGGATAAATGTAAATGAGTAGGGAGCATTGGAGTTCAGATTTGGCTCAGGAGAAAACAAATGTGATAATGATTGAATGCCATGGTAGGTTGTTATATTTTATCGTATTTTGATCAAATATTTATATACCCTTGTCGTGGACAAGATGGCACTTATTCCACTTTTAGGGGAAACTTTGTGCATTTTTCTGTAGCAGTATATATTTTCTTTTGGTTTCTTATTTATTGTTTTGTCTTGTTTTTGCTTGCATGTCATGGCATGCACGTAGGACTACGTTATAACCCAATTGTGCCCATTCATGCATTCCATGCTTGCACTTCCATCTTAGGATGCCGAGGGCAGATCTGGGTCAGTTTAACTGAATCGAGTAGGTTAGCGAACGGTTCGGTCGCCGGTGACATTTCCGGGTTGGTTCACGCATGAGGCGAAACGGTGTGTTACATGTAGTTACCGATATTTGCCATTGACTCACCCTCTCGGTATCACAAGTGCATAATGAACCATCTTGCGCCGCTGCACCCTGTCACCCCTTTCGGCATGGGGGCAGGTATTTAATCTTTCAGGGGGTGCTGCCCTATGTCGGATTGAGTCAATTCATTGACCCCAGTTGCGCTCGGCGCATGGTGGTCGAATATGAACTCAAGTCGACCAAGACTCCCACATAGTAATTTTTTTAAGGGTGCTGCCCTGTGTCGGACTGAGCCAATTCTTTGACCCCGGTTGCGCTCGGCGTATGGTGATTGAATGTGGACTCAGGCCGACCAAGACTCCCAAATCGAAATATATAACATTTCAAGTAATTATACAAACCTGAAATTGTGATGAGGTACCCGCAACTACGACACAGGATCTTAATATGGATGTAATTTCTCTAAAGTCAAATGTGCTCACAAGTTATCCAGAGGATGTTTCATTTAACAACAGAACTTTCCTTTATATAGAAGAATTATGTGTAGAATTCAAGAAGTCACTACATTAAATTTTATAAATATGTGTGGAATTCAGAAAGTCATTTGTGTGATAACGTAAAGTCAAAAAGTAATTATTAAGTTAATACGAATGGATGTTAAATCCTAAAAATATTATAAATATCATTATACTGATATGCTAAAGGTCAAAATCGATAATTTATAATATTAATTATTTTCAAGAATTAATTTAATTAAATAATATTTACGGTTCGTTCTAAGATTTACAAAACCCTAAATAAAATAACCTAATTATTTTTTTCAGGGTTTTACAATCTCCCCAGCTTGGGAATTTTCGTCCTCGAAAATATAATAAGGAGAAAAATCAGGGATTTTACAATCTCCCTAGCTTGGGAATTTTCGTCCTCCAAAATATAATAGGGTCATGAGGAGAAAAATTGGTGTTTTTTTTTCTTGATTTAAGCATTGCCACTCATATGCATAGCTAAAGTGGGGCACACTGTCCCATGACATGGTTATCCATATCGCACAGGTGTCCCATACCACCCATACTACCTAGATAACACCTCTGATTGTAAAGGCGTCCCATATACGCTCATTGGCTTAAGCGTCACGTGCACCTAGCATGACACATAAGTGGCACACCCATAATTATTTACCATCTAAAATAATGAAAATTAATTCTATAAAAGAATGATCAATTCGTATATAAAAGAAATTTTACCCTTGGGACAGTGGACTCTTAGACTTTCAACAAGGTAATGATTGATTTGCATGGTTCCGTGGGAAACACAGCTCTGATACCACCTGTAACGACCCGCCCGTTCCGAGCCACGAGCCAAGTGTTACTATATGAAACTAAGTGTCTCATAAATTAATTTTCTATTAATTTTCAAGATTTTAAATAAACTCTTGACATAAAAGTTAATATAATAAATGCTCAGAATAATCTAAGTCCCATGAACCAAACCAAAATCCCACTGTCATGCAAACAATCTCGAGAAAAGAATAGTCCAATAATAGAGTCCTCCAGCTGTCCCGACTCTACCCATCCTTCCATGCTCATACCTGCGGAGGCAATTCCGCGTTAGTGATAAAAACACTAAGTCGTATAATTACAAGAAATAATTAATATATCCCACAACATCTGAATTACGTCTTTTAGTGATTATGAGCCTATGCTGAGCTCTTAATATGCTGGGAGGGTGGCCGCCCATCCAGCTACAATCCCATGTATGCACACACACGCTACGTGGCCGGGGGCCTGATCGGAACGACCGCCCGCCCCGACAAAAGATAAAAGATCATTCAACCTCAACTAGAAGTAAAGAGGCGGCTCAGGATGACACAATTATTTCCCCACTGAATGATGATGAGGGTGAGGATGTGGTGTCTAATGATATTTCTAATGAGTTTGTTAATGATGTTGGACAGGAACATGGAGATTCTGATTAAGGGCAGCCAACTAATTTTAGGAGATCAGCTTGTGAACCAATTCCATCAACAAGATATTCATCATCAGAATATGTGGCAATTACTAAATATGGAGAACCAAAAATTTTCAGTGATGTCAAAGCTCATATAGAAAAGGAAAAGTGGTTGAACGTAATGCAAAATAAGATGAAATCTTTGCATGATAATTACACCTATGAGTTAGTAGATCTTCCTTAAGGGAAGAGAGTATTGAGGAACAAATGGGTCTACAGGATCAAATATGAAGAAAATAACACACAACCAAGGTACAAGGCAAGGTTGGTGGTGAAGGGCTTCAGACAGAAGAAAGGTATTGATTTTGATAAAAAATTTTCTCTAGTTGTTAAAATATCTTCTATTAGAATTGTTCTGGCTTTCGCTGCAAGTTTGGATTTAGAAGTTGAACAGTTAGATGTGAAGACAGCCCTTCTTCATGGTGATCTTGAGGAGACCATATACATAGAGCAACCAGAGGGTTTTAAAGTCAGAGGAAAAGAACAGTTGGTGTGCAGACTGAAAAAGAATTTGTATGGTTTGAAGCAAGCTCCCAGACAGTGGTATAAAAGTTTGATTCTTTTATGGAAAAGAATGGGTACAAAAAGTCTATTTTTGATCATTGTGTGTTCATCAAGAAGTTTGATGATGGTGACTTTATTATTCTGTTGCTTTATGTGGTCCATGTTAATTGTAGGACATGATGGAGCCAAGATTGCAAGTTTAAAGAAGAACTTGAACAAATCCTTTGCAATGAAGGATTTGGGACCGGCAAAGCAAATCTTGGGAATGTCCATTTGGCGTGACAGTGGAGCTAGAAAGCTTTGGGTGTCACAGCAAAAGTACATAGAAAAGGTTCTTGAAAAATTTAACATGAAAGATGCAAAACCGACTGGAGTTCCACTTAGGGGTCACTTAAAGTTGAAGAAAAGTGACTTAAGTGAAACAAAAATGAAGGAAATGAGAAAGGTTCCTTATGCTTCTACAGTTGGTAGTTTGATATATGTTATGGTTTGTACAAGGCCTAATATAGCATATGCAGTTGTAATGGTTAGTAGACATTTAGCAAATTTGGGCAAAGAACATTGGCAAACAGTTAAATAGATAATGAGGTACTTGAGAGGTACATCCAAAATGTGTTTGTATTTTGGAAATGATAAACCTTTATTGGTTAGCTACACCGATGCACACTTGGCAGTTGACTTGGAAACAAGAAGGTCAACATCTGAGTTTGTTGTTAATTTTGCTAATGGGGTTATGTCTTGGTAGTCTAGGTTACAAAAGTGTGTTGCATTATCCACAATTGAAGCTAAATTTATTGTTGCTACAAAAGCTTGCAACGAGATGCTATGGACGAAGAGATTTATGAATGAAATTGGAATTAAACAGGAGAGATATATTATACACTGTGATAGCCAAAGTACAATTCACCTGAGTAAGAATTCAAGTTTTCATTTAAAGAGCAAACACATTGATGTGAGATATCATTGGATAAGAGATGTGTTAGAAAGTAAATCTCTTGAGCTAACAAAAATTCACACGGAAAGGAATATTTTAGACATGATGACTAAAGTTATGTCAAAGGAGAAATATATTTACTGCAAGAATGGAGGAGGCATGGATGAAGCTTCCCATACTAACTAGAGGTATTTCATGGAGTTGGGAAGGGAGGTTTGTTGGGTTGTCCCTCCTCCGTAAATGTATGAACTTACAACCCTATTTTGGGCAAAACTAAGATTTTTTAGATTTGGTTAGTTGAAAGAAATAAAAACAGACGTTTTTCTTCTTTGGTTTTTCTGGGTTTTGGGCTCTGGAGAAAAACTGTTGCTGCAAAGGGAGAGAAAAAAATTATGTGGATTGAAGAAAGGTGAATACTTTGTTGAAATTGGCTTGCAATCGTCAATGGTAACTTCGTCAAGTTCTTAATTTTTAATATTCTTCTTATATTATCTTTTATGACTTTATACCAATTTTACAGAAAATATAATAAATTGGTATTTAAGAGTTTGTTCTCATGTTGATCTTTTTTATATCAAAATTGTAATATATTGAATTTGATTTGGCTGCTTGGCCTGTAGTTTTTTTTCAAATTTGGATTTTTTTCACGTACAATTATTTTGTTTGATCTCTCTATTTTATTTGATAATGTCTATTCTTACTCGTTGAAATGCGGATTTTGTTTAGTTAATCCCAACATCTAGCACTTGCTGGAAATTTTAGGGGTGAGGAGATGCTAACAAGACATATTGAAGGATTCAAAAACTTGAGGGTCCTGTCCCTCCCAAACTGCTCTCTACATGGCCAAATTGCTCCTTGGTAGAGTAACCTTACCCACTTGAAAGTTTTAGATTTGTCTAGGAATCAGCTAGCTGGAAACATTCCTCCTAATCTGCTGGGTGATCTGACACATCCAAGTTATCTCATCTTATCCCATAATCACTTTACTGGGGGAGTTCCTACCAATCTGACCATAAATTTACAACGATCAGTACAACATTTTAAAAATAGAGCTGGGAGAGCAGGCAATGCCACTCGTCTCATGAGGATTAATTTTATACCAGTTACTCCATCAACAATTTTCTATCATCTCACTGAGGATCTGCTGTACGAATTCTTTGCACTGCCACCATCCATAGATTTAAGCAATAACCAGCTCAATGGGGTCATACTGGCACAGCTTGGAGACTTGAAGAGCCTCATTGTTTTGGACCTCCGCTGGAACAAGTTGACTGATGCCATTCCCGACAGTTTCTATAAATTGGGTAGTTTGGAGTTCTTGGACTTGTCTCACAAGACTGACCAGCCGCATACCGGCTCCTTGGGGCAGCTCAGCTACTTGTGCAGGTTCAATGTTTCTTACAACCATTGAGACGGTGAGATACCAAAAGGAGGTAAGTTCCCTAGATTACCAAGCTCAAGTTTTGAAGGCAACTTGAACCTATGTGGGGACTACCATCAACCAGCTTGCACTACGGACCCATCAGTACCTATCCACTCGCTATGACAGATTGGCACTTGGAGTTGGAGCTGGGTTTTCTTGCCACTGTTGTTGTCTGTATAATATCTAGGTTCTGCTATGAGAGAGATGAGAGAATTATAAAGTTGAAGTTGCTTGTGGAGTCCTATATAATCTTTTACCTGTAGAGAAGCAATCGCATTGCGAACAATATGCACGAGCAAAGAGCTACTAGCTATGATGTATCTTTATGTTTGTAACGTATTTATGGTTTGCTGGTGGTTATGTACATAGTTTCATGCAGGGAGGATGAAATTATAAACTGGCTCACGTTTTGTAAATTTAAGCTGGGTGAAATAAGGGTTTTGGGCAGGAACTTACATATTGCCGTTCTGATTTCAAGGTGCTTAGAAAGTACATATAGATGTTCTGTTTTTAATTATGTATATCTCGCCAATTGGAACAGAAAGACATAAATCACTTGATCCTATTTTAAGCCCTCACGGCCTCACCATCAAATATATCTGTAA
>JAURVB010001777.1:0-46815 GCA_033002965.1 Piper betle | reverse complement strand
TTCCGTGCTAGATGGTGGTAGGACTAAGGACGTTAGTTAGGCTACCAGTCATGGGCCAAAGAAGGTCATGGGCTGGGGCTAGCAACATGCCAAGTGTAGGAATTTCGGAGACAAAATTTCCTAAGGTGGGTGGATTATGAAAATCCCTCAACTTAGTTCCACATCTAATACTTACTGGGATAAGATTCTATTTATAAGTGGGAATAGACTATAGATCTTTAACTTGGTTAACTACTTTTAAAGAAAATAACTTAGGCACATTATGTTGCACTTTGGGCTAGGTCATTACAATAGCGTACCTAGGTGGATGAAGGAACTAAACCAATTTTCACATAAATTTCATAAGTCTCAAGTTGCCAATCTCTAGAGATCATAGATGTGAAGACTAACTAGTTAGTTGAAAGGGTGTTTAACTCAATCTTTTCCAATTTAATTACATAACTCAGGATTATGACTTTCCAGAAGCCTTAGCTGGAAACTACTAGATTAAGTAACTAATCACAAGCATGGAATCTAACTAAGAGTTTGTTTGGTTGGCATGGAAACGACGTAAATGAAAAAAAATCACATGAAATGGAAATGCAATGAGATGAAATGATAAGAAAATTTTAAAATTTCCCTTACATGTTTAAATATGTGAGATCCATAAGCTTAGTCCCACATCTAATACCTAGTGGGATAAGATCTTATTTATTAGTGAGAATGAGTTATAAATCTTCTAATTGAAGATAACTTAGCCCATCAATTTGCACTTTAATCTAAGTCGTTACATGATAGCAGGAAAATAAGATGAAAATTAAATATTCCTTCACATGTGCATGTACATATGCCTTCCAAAATTTACTTCAATTTTTTTTTTCTAAGAAAATGTTGCTTTGTAAATTTTTTACATAGACATATTTTGATTGAAATTGAAATTTCATTGACTAAATATCAAGACATATAAACAGAAGAAAATTTGCGGCCGAATTTTACATTTCCTTCATGCAATGCTAGGACAACGAGGTGTAACACCTCAATTTTAGTTCACCTAATAACCAAATCGAAAAGGTTATGATCGAGTCAGGTCATGTTTAAAGTTGTTCGTTGGTAAGACTAGTTAGATTAAATAGATCGAAACAGCCAGTTTTGTGTCATGAGAATGGAAGAGATTTTTAAATATGCTTCAAAACACATCAAATATTAATAAAAGTAAGAAAAAATAACTGTGGTGTGTATGCGTTTATCTGTCCTCCCACCAAAGTCAACTTAGGATTGCAAGACGTACATATATAATATGAAAAACATCAGTAACGAGTGTTACTAATATGAAAAATAACTAGTGCAAACTGGCAAACAGGTATTTCATAACCCACAAAAACTTGGGAAACTTTAGAATTGCCTCACATTAGGCGGTATGCAAACATCCTTAAACAAGTGCCACCGTGCAAGCATGACTAATATTCATATTCATAAATATAACGATAACATCCCCACATCTTCCATATTACATTCACCATTGTGCCCAATTGGCAAAATGACCAGTTAAGTTAGTGCCACAAACTCCAAAAATGTGTTGCGTTATAATACCCTCATGGGTTTGAAGGAGTACTAGTGTGGTCCATATATTCTCTATTCTGCTCACTTTCTTATTCGTGAAATCCGTAATAATGCACGTACTTATATAATAGGTTTAGGTAAGAAGCCTCTATCATATATTTTAGAGTTTCAGTTCGAAAACCAACAAGGTATCTCATCCTTGTAGTTTTATTAAACATGTAAACATGAATAACAATTAATGAATAATAATAGATAAATAAATAAATTAAAATATTTATAACATCCAAAGATGCTAAATCATATGAATATGAATCTAAAGGAATATAGGGATTCTCAAATTACCGAAAACGTACGAAAACAGTCCAAAAATGACTGAGCAGGTTGAATAGATTGAAACCGAACTGAGTTAGGCTAAGCCAACTCAGTCTCGGTTAAATAACTGTTGAGCTGGGTCAGTTGGGCTGGTATGGACTGATGGACATGGACTTGGGCTCGGGCTAGCAAACTTGGGCATGACTAGGCAAACTAGGATGCAAACGTTGGTAGGCACATGGGACACGGGCAAATAGGTCGGATGGGGCGGCCAATGCCTGTCATCAAAACATGCTGACGGTAGTGTGGTTGTGGTCCAATTGGCATGGTCTGGCTATCGACTGGCCGGAAAACGGCCTGAAAGGGGTTGTATAGCCACCAAATACGCCGACATCAAAAGATCGCCCGCTGAGTGAGGAAACTATCTAGGCTGACGGTGGTCGGTGTCTGGCCGATGGCTAGATGAAAAATTGCCTGAAATGATTGAAAAGCCAATGGGCAAGTTTGAGTCATTGACAGCGATCATGGCCACGGTGGTGGTCAGTGTTAGTCCCGAATAGAAAATCTCAGCTAGGGGAAGGTGTCGGGTTGGTCAGCTTTGCTGAAGGACAATCTCAAGCATCAGAAAGTGGTCTTAAAGGGTGGCAGCGGGGGCACGCTCTACTGTAGTCTAGCTGAATCTATCATCAGCTTGTCGAGCATATTCAGCCACCATAACATACTCATATGGCCATCTGGGCTCCACACTTATGGTCTGAAAATTGATCTGGATCAAGCTCGCTCAAACTGACTTAAGACTGGCCCAAATTGAGCAAATTATAAGCAGGTGAATCCCTTACCCGAAGCTAGGTTTTACACAAGCAGACTATAAGTGTAAGGATGGATAAATTACATAAATCAACTTATTCATGTTATTCAAATTGCTATAGATGTTCATATTAATAATTATTATTTAAGTATTTTTTTCTATATCAATGATTATTCAAGTTTTATCATGTTTAATTAACCGAGTTCAATCTTGTTTGCTTATTATTGTTTACTACATATGTAAGTAGTGGGCAAAATGTCTTGTATGAGATATTGAGTAGACATGTTGTAACGACTTGTCCATTCCGAGCCACGAGCCAAATGTTACTATATGAAACTAAGTGTCTCATAAATTAATTTTCTATTAATTTTTCAATATTTTAAATAAGTCCATAACAATAAATTTAATATACAAATGCTCGGAATAATCTAAGTCGCATGAACTGAACCAAAATCTCATTGTCATGCAAACAATCTCGAGAAAAGAATAGTCCAATAATAGAGTTCTCCCACTGTCCTGACTCTACCCATCCTTCCATGCTCATACCTCCGGAGGCAATTCCTCGTTAGTGATAAAAATAATAAGTTGTATAATTACAAGAAGAAATTAATATATCCCACAACATCTGAATTACAATTTTAGTGATTATGAGCCTATGCTAAGCTCTTAATATGCTGGGAGGGTGGCTGTCCATCCACCTACAATCCCATGTATGCGCGCACACTGTAACGACCCGCCATTTTTCACGATATTGTGGGCCTAACTAGCTAGGTGTTACTCAAAAGTAAAGTAATTATGTCAAACATTTTTTATAAATAATAACATATATAAAGATCCCATAGTCTTAGACCGTTTCCCAGCAGCCACACTTATTTCTCAATTAAATAAAAAGAGGAGTCCTCATATTTATTTTGCTCCATACTCTGGATGTCAATCACTTAATCTCATATCTGCACACCTACGGATGCAATTCCGCGTTAGTGATTACAACACTAAGTAGTATAATAGATAAGACAAAACAAGTACATTCCACTATTTCGTTATGTTTATTTTAATGTGGTGGAGCGATTCCGCTATACTCCAAAACAATGCGGAGGAGGTATCCGCTGTGATCCGCACACCCCGGCCGTAGCCTTTTTGTGGGGAGGCTACCACTCCCGTCTCCAGTGCCAGTGCCTCGCACACCCCGGCCGTAGCCTTTTGTGGGGTAGCTATCACTGCACTCGGGTGATTGCTATGCCCCGTTTGTGGGGAAGCTCTCACTACCAATTCTAGTGCCAGTGCCTCGCACACCCCGGCCGTCGCCTTTTTATGGGGAGGCTATCACTGCACTCCAAGTGCCAATGCCTTGCACACCCCGGCCGTAGCCTTTTTGTGGGGCGGCTATCACTGCACTCAGGTGATTGCTATGCCCCGTTTGTGGGAAGCTCTCACTACCAATTCTAGTGCCAGTGCCTCACACACCCCGGCCGTAGCCTTTTTATGGGCGGCTATCACTGCACTCCAGTGCCAGTGCCTCACACACCCTGGCCGTAGAATTTTTATGGGGTGGCTATCACTGCACTCCAGTGCGATGGAGGAATCGTTGTGCCTCACTCACCCCCGGCCGTAGCCTTTTTATGGGGTGGCTATCACTACTCCAAAACAATGTCGATGCATTACAAAATTCACGCACATAACACGACCCAGTGTCGGACTGAGTCAATTCATTGACCCTAGTGTCGCACATAACACGCACATAACACGACCATTTCTCCATAATACCTTTAGCAAAGGGATCTCCTTGCTACGGAGTGTCTTTGTTTCCCTTGCCAAGATTCGAATCGGGTTTTTTCCTCGTAGGTTAAATCCGATTGTAGCTCTAAATCTGCAAAATTTGTGATAATGTGATTCTCATCTCGTACATATTTCTTTAGCATTGACACATGAAAGACATTGTGTACACCATCAAGGCTTGGTGGTAATGCTAATCTATATGCACAACTTCCGATTCGATCCAAAATTTGAAATGGTCCTATGAATCTTGGCTTCAACTTCCCTGATGTTCTAAATCTGATCACTCCCTTTTAGGTGAGGTCTTAAGGTAGACGAACTCCCAACTTGGAATTCTAAGTCCTTCCTTCGAGTATCAGCATAACTTTTCTGCCGATCCTGAGCTGCCTTAAGCCTTTGCTGGATGAGTTGCACCTTTTCAGCTGCTTCTCTCACCATCTCTGGCCCGACTATAACCATCTCTGTAGACTCCAACCAGCATGATGGAGATCGACAAGGCCTACCGTATAAGGCTTCAAACGGTGCCATTCCTATACTGGCTTGGTAAGAGTTATTATAGGTGAATTCAGCCAAGGCTAAGTGTTTCTCCCAATCTCCTCCCCAGTCGAGGATGCAAGCTCTCAACAAATCCTCCAAGGTTTGATTGGTCGTCTCACTTTGACCATCAGTTTGGGGGTGATATTGTAACGACCCAGCCCAAAGTGCAACGTAATGGGCTAAGTCATTTCATTAAAATGGGTACCCCGAAAGTTAAAGATCTATAGTCCATTCCCACTTATAAACAAGATCTTCTCCCAGTAGGTATTAGATGTAGGGACTAAGTTGAGTGGATCTCACAATCCACCCACTTTAGGGAATTTCGTCCCCGAAATGCCTATTTCTTGGCCCGTGTGCTACGCTCCCAGCCCTGACGGGCAGCATTTATCTGGCGCCGTGACCTTTGGCTGAGCCGAGCTCAACGTCCTCTAATCCAGCCCACCATCTAACACGAAACAAGGTCGGCTCTGATACCTTTTGTAACGACCCAGCCTAAAGTGCAACTTAATGGGCTAAGTCATTTCTTTAAAATGGGTACCCCGAAAGTTAAAGATCTATAGTCCATTCCCACTTATAAATAAGATCTTCTCCCAGTAGGTATTAGATGTGGGACTAAGTTGGGGGATCTCACAGATATGCTGTACTTAACTTGATTTGGGTCCCCATAGCTTTTGGAAAACTTCCAAAAATGTGACGTGAATAGGGGATCTCTGTCAGAGACTATCTCCTTCGAAATTCCATGCAGCCTGACAATGTTATTTATGTACAGTTCTGCTAAGTATTCTGCAGTCCTTGTTGATTTTGTGGGGATAAAATGAGCTGCCTTAGTCAAATGGTCCACAACTACCCATATAGAGTCATGTCTCTTCAAAGTCCTTGGGAGTTTAGTAATAAAATCACATGTGACACGCTCCCATTTCCAGGTAGGTATCTCTAAAGGTTGTAATAATCCACCGGGTAGTTGATGTTGGGCTTTGATCAATTGGCACGTCTGACACTTGGAAACAAAATCCACCACATCCCTCTTCATTCCAACCCACCAGTAGGTTTGTTTTAAGTCCTGGTACATCTTTGTAACACCAGGGTGTATTGAGAACCTTGAACGATGAGCTTCTTCCAGAATATCTCGTTTTAATGCATCATTGTTGGGTACACACAATCTCCCTCTAAATCTGATTACACTGTTGGAATCTGCTACAATGTTTGGAGATTTGTCCAACATTTCGTTCAGCTTCTCATCTTCCATTTGTGTTAGCTTAACTCGGTCCACCAATACATGGGAGATAACCAAGTTTGCCAATATTCCTGTCATTCATTCCACCGGGTTAATAGCTACCACCTCAGCTAACATAGCCCAAAGTCTAGCAACGGCTGGGCTGGGGCTAGCAACGGGCCAAGAATAGGCATTTCGGGGACGAAATTCCCTAAGGTATCCCTCAACTTAGTCCCACATCTAATACCTACTGGGAGAAGATCCCTGTTTATAAGTGGGAATGGACTATAGATCTTTATCTTCCGGGGTACCCATTTTAAAAGAAATGACTTAGCCCATTACGTTGCACTTTGGGCCGGGTCGTTACAAATGGTATCAGAGCCGACCTGGTTCCGTGTTAGATGGTGGGATGGACTAGGGACGTTGGCTAGGCTGCCGGTCACGGAGCCAAAAAAGGTCATGGGCTGGGGTTAGCAACAGGCCAAGACTAGAAACGTTAGCTAGGCTGCCGGTCATGGGCCAGAAAGGACGTGGGTTGGGCTAGCAACGGGCCAAGAATAGGCATTTCGGGGACGAAATTTCCTAAGGTGGGTGGATTGTGAGATCCCTCAACTTAGTCCCACATCTAATACCTACGGGAGAAGATCCTGTTTGTAAGTGGGAATGGACTATAGATCTTTAACTTCCGGGGTACCCATTTTAAAGAAATGACTTAGCCCATTACGTTGCACTTTGGGCGGGGTCGTTACACACACACTACGTGGCCCTCGACCAGTAGTATAAAACCCGTGACTCGAGTCAGAGTTTTACGTTATTGAACCAGTCGGTTCAACTGTTGGTTCGAGTCCAGTTAGTTTCATGAACCGCGTGTTGAGTCGAGGTTAGCCATGAGTTATGAGCGATGAGAGGCAGGTGTACCTGAATATATGATGATAACATCGAGAAGATGGTGAGAAATGAGTTATCAGAATTTATAAAATATGTAGTATTTTTTTTTCATATGTTTGATCGTAGAAGTAGTTTTATGCCGAATAACGCATTAGGACACGTTGGATCATATTCGGGTTGGTTATTAGTTATAGACCATGTCATATGGATGTTGTGGTGTTTGTTTTATTTTATGGGATTTTTCCATATTTTTGTAGATTTTTTTAGGATGTATTGTGAACTAGTTATTATTTTGACTCGAGTAGGAATCAAGTCAATACTTATTTACGAATTTGCCATTGGGGATGTTTTTCTCCCTCCCAACACATTCCCCCTCCCAAAACCCTCGCCACCTACTGTGTTGTCACCATCGCCACTGCCGATGCCAATCAACGCCACCCCGCCTTGCCATGCCATTGTCGTGCCGCCCGACCAACCCCGGCCACCGTCTTGCCCCATGACTCCGGAATCGCCCCACAAAGCTCGACGCTCCCCTTGTCCATTCTCTGCTGTCTGGGCCTTGCCGCTATCACCGTGACCCCAACAACCACCCCCTTGACCTCCCCTGACATTTCCACCTTACTAGCGCCGCCATCGAAGCCGGCTTTGGGCCTGATCGGAGCAACCGACCGCCTCGACCGAACTCGACGCCGCTGCTGCGGTCTCCCTTGCCGGCACCACCATTGGGATGAGCTCGCCCAGCAGGTGCCAACCCTTTCCCCTGATTGCTCCAGTGGAACATTCGCAAGAAAACCACTAGGATAATCGCAGAAAACCGCTGGAAGTTGTCGAAAAACAGGATTCACTAAAATTCATCGAAAATCACCTTATCTTCTGTCGAATCCCTCCGATCAAATCCTATCGAACTTCGGATGCCATAGGGTGCCGAGTTTGAGCCACGAACCGCGTGAGGTATAATTTATTTTAATTTAATTATTTAAAAGTACTGATTATTAGGATCGGATGCCAGGATTTATGACTTGTGTGTTATAATTATATATATAAATGTAGTATTGATTAAGAATAAAATATGATATTTGTTTTAATTGAGTGGTGTTAAAAATGGAGGCTAAGAAACTAATTAGGGTAACTAAGTAATGATCATGATCTAATGCAAACTAACCTAAGTAGACTTGCTAGAATTGATATGAGTTGATGTGTGTTGATTGATGCGTGATGGATGTATGTGTGATATAGGATGTATGACTGCATCATGAGCGGGTATTAGTATTTAGTTTTAATGTGTAGGTACAGAGTAGGAGCTCGCCACCTAGGCGCGAGGACCCAATTGGAGCTTCTACCATGTCCGTTTAGGACTCATTCTCTGTTTTACGCTATTCTATTGTGTATTCGATTTATCATGTGCAAGACAGAGTTAAGTGGCATTTTATCTGATCCCATTTACCTGAGGCCATTTAGCCAACCGTTTTCTGGATTAATAATCTTCGAGGATGAGATCCCTCGAGTTAGTTTTTGAAATTAAGATCCACCACAAGTTGCCTTCGAGCCAATTATATAAATCCCAACCCAGGCCTATATATGTATAGTTTTTGTGTTTTCAGTGAGAGATTGAATGAGGCAAATCTGACTACTGTGCTACGCGAGTGGGCACGTGTAAGTCGATAGTGGGCTCTGGAGTGCTGTTCGGGCCATTTCATTCCCAAGGGATCCTAAAAACTCCACCTTTGAGTTCCTCAAAGCCGGAGAAGTGTGGAGGTTCATGGGTAATGCAATGCAGGGCGTGTCTAGACTTGTGCTTTCAAAGGCTGCTGAAGGTGTATGCCTGAGAGTACTCAGCTCCTGTACTCAGGGTCAGGAGCAATACGGAGGATGTAGATGGCTGAGATGAATGAGAATGAATTGCTGTGGAAGGGATAGATGAAATGGCCAATGAAAGAGAATGATATGGAAAGGGGATGTTGTCGACCCGAGGGTGAGGACTCCCATATATGCCCTGATGAGAGTTCTTGAGGAAGTATATGGTTTTCATTCAATAGGAGAGTTTCTTCTCCTGTGCCAAATTGATATTAGTTATTTTATGGGCCAATAACACTCGTCACCGACGGTTTTTCTATATATATGTAGGTGAGGAATGCAAGGGATGAAAGCTATTGGGATTGCGCAGGAGCAGCACGAAACCGCGCACACATGTACCTGCCACGTGTGATGTCTAATGATGTTGTGTTAATGTTGTGTGAATGATAATATGATGTGCTTGCTGTGACAAGTTGGCCGTTATTCCACTTTTAGGGGAAAATTTGTCCATTTTTTGTAGCAGTATATATTTTCTTTTGGTTTCTTATTTATTGTTTTTTCTAGTTTTTGCTTGCACGTCATGGCATGCACGTAGGACTACGTTAGAACCCAATTGTTCCCATTCATGTATTCCATGCTTGCACTTCCATCTTAAGACGTCGAGGGTAGATCCGGGTCAGCTTAACTGAATCGAGTAGGTTAGCTAATGGTTCGGTCGCCGGTGACATTTCTAGGTTGGTTCACTCATGAGGCAAAACGGTGTGTTGCATGTAAGTACTGATATTTTCCATTGACTCACCCTCTTGGTATCACAAGTACATAATGAGCCGTCTTGCACTGCTGCGCCCTGTCACCTCTTTCGAGATGGGAACAGGTATTTAATCTTTCAAGGGGAGATGCCCTATGTCGGATTGAGTCAATACATTGACCCCGGTTGTGCTCAGTGCATGGTGGTCGAATATGAACTCAAGCCGACCAAGACTCCCACCGTAATTTTTTAATGGTGCTGACATGTGTTTGACTATGCTAATTCTTTTACCCCGGTTGTGCTCGACGCTTGGTGATCAAATGTAGAATCAGGCCAACCAACACTCCCAAATCGAAATATATAATATTTCAAGGAATTATACGAACCTGAAATTGTGATGAGGTACCCACAACTATGACACATGATCTTAATATTGATGTAATTTCTCTAAAGTCAAATGTGCTTACAAGTTATCCAAAGGATGTTTCATTTAGCAGTAGTACTTTCTTTTATATAGAAGAATATGTGTAGAATTGAAGAATTGACTACATTAAATTTTATAAATATGTGTGGAATTCTTAAACTCATTTGTTTGATAACGTAAAGTCAAAAAGTAATTATTAAGTGAGTACGAATGGATGTTAAATCCTTAAAATGTTATAAATATTATTATACCGATATGGTAAAGGTCAAAATCGATAATTTATAATATTAATTTTTTCAAGAATTAATTTAATTAAATAATATTTACGGTTTGTTTTAAGATTTACAAAACCCTAAATAAAATAACCTGATTATCTTTTTTAAGGTTTTACAATCTCCCCACCTTGAAAATTTTTGTCCTCGAAAATGTAATAAGGAGAAAAATCAAGATTTTACAATCTCTCTAGCTTGGGAATTTTCGTCTTCCAAAATATAATAGGGTCATGAGGAGAAAATTTGGTATTTTTATTTTCTTGATTTAAGCATTGCCACTCATATGCATCGCTAAAGTGGGGCACACTGTCCCATGGCATGGTTATCCATATCACACAGGTGTCCCATACCACCCATACTACCTAGATAACACCTCTTATTGCAAATGCATCTCATATACGCTCATTCGCTTAAGCGTCACATGCATCTAGCATGACATATAAGTGGCACACCCATAATTATTTACTATATAAAATAATGAAAATTAATTTATAAAAGAATGATCAATTCGTATATAAAGAAATTTTACCATTGGGATAGTGGACTCTTAGACTTTCCACAAGGTAATGATTGATTTGAGTGGTTCAATAGGAAACATAGCTCTGATACCACCGGTAACGACTCGCCCATTTTGAGCCACTAGCCAAGTGTTACTATATGAAACTAAGTGACTTATAAATTAATTTTCTATTAATTTTCAATATTTTAAATAAATCCATAGTAATAAATTTAGTATACAAATGCTCGGATTAATCTATGTCCAATGAACCAAACCAAAATCCCACTGCCATGCAAAGAATCTCGAGAATAGAATAGTCTGATAATAGAGTCCTCCAGCTATCCCAACTCTACCCATCCTTCCACGCTCATACATACGGAGGCAATTCCGCAGTAGTGAGAAAAACACTAAGTCGTATAATTACAAGAAAAAATTAATATATCCCACAACATCTGAATTATGGCTTTAAGTGATTATGAGCCTATGCTGAGCTCTTAATATACTGGAAGGGTGGCCGCCCATCCTGCTACAATCCCATGTATGCACACACACGCTACTTGGCCTGTAGTTACTGATTTTTTCCATTCACTCACCCTCTCATTATCTCAAGGGCATAATGTGCCGTCTTACGCCGTTGCACCCTGTCACCACTGTCAGCATGGGGGCATGTATTTCATCTTTTAGGGGTGCTGCACATTGTCGGATTGAGTCAATTCATTGACCCCGGTTGCGCTCTGCGCACGCTGGTCGAATATGAACTCAAGTCGACCAAGACTCCCACATAGTAATTTTTTAAGGGTGTTGCTCTGTGTCGGACTCAGCCAATTCTTTAACCCTGGTTGCGCTCGGCGCATGGTGATTGAATGTGGACTCAGGCCGACCAAGACTCCCAAATCGAAATATATAACATTTCAAGCAATTATACAAACTTGAAATTGTGATGAGGTACCCGCAACTACGACACAGGATTTTAATATGGATGTAATTTCTCTAAAGTCAAATGTGCTCACAAGTTATCCAAAGGATGTTTCATTTTAGAACATAACTTTCCTCAATATAGAAGAATATGTGTAGAATTCAAGAAGTCACTACATTAAATTTTATAAATATGTGTGGAATTCAGAAAGTCATTTGTGTGATAATGTAAAGTGAAAAAGTAATTATTAAGTTAATACGAATGAATGTTAAATCCTAAAAATATTATAAATATCATTATACCAAAATCCTAAAGGTCAAAATCGATAATTTATAATATTAGTTATTTTTAATAATTAATTTAATTAAGTAATATTAACAGTTCATTCTAAGGTTCACAAAACCTTAAATAATAATTTGTTTCAGTGTTTTACACATGTTTTCATATACACAAGTAAAGTAGCATTGGAGCGACATGATGGAGACGCGTAGTAATATTTATAGTTTTATTTATTGCATTAGTATTTTATTAGTGGATCTTTGTTGAGACGGGTATTTTTCAAAAGTATATTGCATGAACATAAAGACCAATGTGATATTGGTAGATTATAATCGTTTAACTAATAATAATATTCCGCTTGTTCATATTTTGATATATGTTGTAATTGTTAAAATAAATTTTATTGTAAAATGTTATACAAGCGTGTTAGGATGCTTAGACATGTGGCATCCTAAATAGCAATTATGCATGTTCTAATTATAGTCGTTACACAACAACCACCGACCGCCAGATCCACTGTACATGCCAATTTCTCTTGACCAACTGCAGTCATGCTACCTTCCTTGTTGGCACCACCACACATCGGGAAGGCGGACTTGTTGCAATCAAATTCAGTCTTTCTTGGTTTCCTTTTCAATCTGGGTGGCTCACGTAAAACCCAACTTTGGGTTGAGGTTTTACACACTTGTAGTATGCCCGATTCTGGTCGGTCTAGAGTCGGTTCAACCGAGCTCGAGCGAGACCAATTTTCAGACCATGAGTATGGGTCCAAAATGGTCATATGAAGATGTTATGGTGGCTGAGTATTCCCAACTTGTAGATGATAAATTCAGTTGGGCTACAATAGAACACGAGTTATCTGTGTATAAATGAGGTGTACAAATGATTTTTTTATTGGTTTGATAGGGTTTTAGGCCTAGCTCTATGCCTTACTGCACTTAGTATCCATTTCGGATTTTCATGGTATCTTATTTGCAAGCATCAGGCGGATTTTGCATTACCGAATTTATAACGACCAGGCCCAAAGTGCAATATAATGAGCCTAAGTCATTTCTTTAAAATAGTTAACCCATGTTTAAGATCTATAGTCCATTCCCACTTTTAAACAGAATATTCTCCCAGTAGGTATTATATGTGGGACTAAGTTGAGCGATCTCACAATCCACCCACCTTAGGAAATTTCGTCCCCGAAATTCATACCCTTGGCCCATTGCTAGCCCCTGCCCATGACCTTCTTTGGCCCGTGACCGGTAGCCTAGCCAATGTCCCTAGTTTAGCCCACCATCTAATACATAACTAGGTTGCTCTGATACCATTTGTAATGACCCGGCCCAATGTGCAACGTAATGGGCTAAGTTATCTCTTCAAACATGGTGAACTAAGTTAAAGATCTATAGTCCATTCCTACTTATAAATAGGATATTCTCCCAGTAGGTATTAAATATAGGACTAAGTAAAGGATCTCACAGGATTTTGCCCCCGTGGGCCCAACTTGATTGAGTTTCGGGTTTGTGGCCCATTTAGCATTCTTGCCTCGATTCTCTCATATACATTTAATTTTATGACTCCAGTGGGCCCATCCATATGTATATTGCATATACCCCGTGGGCCCATCCATATGTATATTGCATATACCCATAGGTGGGTCCCCCTAGACTACAAGTTGTCAGATGTTCTGATTGTGCCACATGACAAAATCTCAGCTGTCCATGTCAGCATTAGCATTCTCCCTTTGATTTTAAGTGACCTTCCCACAATTTTTTATAATTTTGACCTTAGCGTCATGGCCACTTTGGCTCACCGCCGATGTGACCCTAGCCCTTCTCTAGCCACTGGATTTGTATGGCCATGACCTCTTCACGACCGGCTATTAGTCTATGCTCGTCTTCGCCATTTGCACCTCCACAATCGTACTAGTGACCGAATTACATTATTATTTTATGATTAGAGTATTATTTACATTCATATATATATAATTTATATAATTATCCATGAGTGCACTTCTTTATTTATTTATTTATTTATAATTAAATATTATTGTATCTTGATTTATGTGCCACATGTTTAGTTGTAGGTTTATTTAGCACCATCTTATTTATTAGGATGTATTAATGATGTGTGCACTGACTACAAACATGCATCATATAGAGATGTTAGTATTTTCGTTATCAGTGGATTTCGATGTCGGTCATGAAGTTCGAGCTTGCCGTAAGTGTGTCAATGCACTTTGAACTTGGATATGAGTCCATAGGACTCTCCCGGTGCTTGATCTTTCTTTGACTAAGTGCCTGTTGAGTTTAATCATATTTCAAGCATAGGATGACATTGGCAGTGTTTTATCACATCCGACTGATATCGGGCCATTTAGTCATGTTTTCTACACATTTTTAATAAAACTACAATGATGAGATCCCTTCTTGATTTTCGAAATGTAGATTAAAAAATATTTGATACAAGCCTCTCCTGTAAACCTATTACATAAGAAGCCTCTCCCATAAACCTATTACATAAGTACGTGCATGTTTACGGATTTTACAAATAAGAGAGTGAGTGGTATGAAGACATGTATGGATAGCATTAGTGCTCTTACAAATCCTACTGTACTGTGGAGTATGACAAGTACTACGTAATGCATCACATTTCCAAAATTTGTGGCACTAACTTGACCAGTCTATTTACCACTCGAGTACCGTCGTGGGTGTAATATGGAAGATGTGAGGGTATAAGCATTGTATGCATGAATATGAATATTAGTAATGGATGCATGCCGGCACTTGTTTAAGTATGTTTGCTCACCACCTAGTGTGAGGTAAGTTTGAAGTTTCCTAAGTTTTTGTGGGTAATTGACCATTTGCTAATTTGTAACAGTTATTTTTTTTACCAATAACACTCATTATAGATGTTTTTTATATTATATATGTAGGTCTTACAATCCTTAGTCAACATCTGTAAAGACTGTGAAAATATATATATATATATATATATATAAGGATCAAACGCTGGAGAAATTATTATTATTATTATATTATTGTTATATTATATTCTCTACCTGGTTAAATATTATTTTATATTCTTTTCCCGGTTGAATGAAATATGGGTGTTGGGGTGTTTTCCCATACCCTAGTTGTCATTTTTATTTTATTTTGAGAGGGGGCGTCTTCCTCACCCTAGTCATCATTCTGATTTTCTTCTCCTCTTTCTTACCGGTGCCGGCTTCTTCCTTGCCTGGGTATCTTTCCTATCTCCCTATTCTTAATTTTCATGCATGCATATTTTTTAAAAATGATAATAAGTTTGATTATCATGGAAACTAAATTCTCAAATCAACAAGAAAGAAAAGAACTAAACTAGAAACTGAAATCCCGTCCATGGCCGACAAGTCTGAAATTTTGGCAAGATGGGTGACCGTAAGAAAAAATTGCAAGGCAGTTGCTCACAACCCCGACGACCTCTCTGGCTGCTGGGTTGAAGGGTAGCATCGCCTTGCCCCTTGTTTCCTATGGGTGGCAAAATTGCACCTATTAGTGGGGAGAATTTCAAGGGTGAAGAAGGTGGTGGCATTCCTTTGAAATAAATACTGTAATGGAAGCTTCAGAGGGTAGACGCCGGATGTTCTTCATAGCAGTTTCTACCGCCAGCACAATCCACTGTTAATGACCTTCTCGCCGGAATTCATGGGGGCGAACATGCAGACGTGGGAGAATGACCCTACTCCTTGTGTCGTCCAAATGTGGCCAATCCTTCCCGGTTGATGACAGCCTGAGGTAGCTGAACCTCTAAATTGGAGCAAGGTGCAAGAAAGAAGTGGTCCTGTGGCTGGGAGAGGAAGGACAGGTTCGGTTTTTGGTGCAAAGATGAGGTTTGGAGAAGAGAAGAATGTCGGGGAAGAAGAAGATGGCAAATCTGTAATATATGCTTGACTCGACACCGACTCGAGTTAAAAATAATACTAACTCGTAATAAATCTTTAAAATAATTATTCTAATGGGTTATATGTTCAAGTTGCTAAACTAATTAATTATTGTACGAAGTCGCCATAAGTAATAAAAAAATGGTAATGATAAACAGTCGATAATTAATCAACGTACTACAAGAGTTTAATTTTAAATTGGATGGTTATAAGTGATTAACAAAATAAAGATTTCACCTTTACCATATTAAATTTAATACTAGGTACATAAAGTGATAATTTTAATAATGAGTTAAGAAGGTAGAAAATTGGTTATTAAACTATAATCATGTAAAATAAACCAAAATAGGATAATGAAAATAAATAATATTTGAACCTTTATTGACTTGAATAATTTAAAATATTTAGTAATATCTTTGAATTAGGATAATACAAATCATTTTAAATAATTTAAGTGAACGGATTAATTTATTAAATTGTTATTAATAATGATAATGATTAAAGATTAGAACCATAAATTAAATCATCAAGATCGTGGTTAAGTAATTATCATATCAAAGGAAAATATACTAATAATAGTAATTAAATACTTAATAATTATTTTATCATTAGTGAAGTGTGAATTATGATTTGGATAAGTAATTTAAAATGTAAAGTAGGACATAAATGATTATGTCACATGAATAAGTTAATATTTATGATTGTTGAATGCTACATGTTTTATGTTGTCGAATTTTAATAATTATATATATTAGTTATTTAGTTGCATGCATTTCTACTCAAATAAAATTATAATTATGTATAATTGTATGTTTTTGTTCAGATTAGGATCATTGGCCACGGTTGGAAGTTCACTTACAAACTATCTAGGTCCGTATAATTATTTGAAATGTTGTATTTTCCCTTTTTAGCAGTTCTGGTTGGTCTGAGCCCAGATTCCACCACCATGCACCGAGTGCAACCGGGGTCAAGGAATTGACTCAGTCCGACACGGGGCCGCACCCTTTAAAATTACTACGTGGGAGTCTTAGTCGACTTGACTTCATATCCGACCACCATTCGCCAAGCGCAAACCGGGGTCAACTCAATTCGACACAGGGCAGCACCCCATGTCGAGAGGGGTGACAGGTGTAGTGGTGCAAGACGGCTCAGTATGCACTTGCGATACAAAGAGGGTGAGTCAATGGCAAATATTGGTAACTATATGCCATGGGCCATGTAGCGTCTCTGCGCATGCATGGGATTGGAGCTAGATGGGGCGGCCACCCTTCATAGCATAGTAAGAGCTCGGCATAGGCTCATAACAACTAAAACTCTTGAGAAATGATAATAGTAATTATATTGACTTATTTCATTTAATTATGGTGCTTAGTCGTATTATCACTAACGTGGAATTGCCTCTGTAGGTGAGCAGCTTTGTAAAGACAGTGAAAATAATAATAATAATAATATTTGACTCGGTCGAGGAAGGATCGAATGTTGGAGAATTAACATTATTATTTATATTATATTCTCTACCCGGTTAATTCTACCCTGTTACCCGGTTAAATGAAATGCTAGTGTTGGGGTGTTCTCAAATACCCTAGCCATCATTTTCATTTTATTTTATGAGGGGTGTCATCCTCACCTTAGCCGTCATTCTCATTTTCTTCTCCTCTTCCTTACCGGTGCCAGATTCTTCCTTGCTTGGGTATTCTACTTATCTCCCTATTCTTAACTTCATGCATGCATATTGTGAATTGCTAATAAGCTTGATAATCATGGAAATTAAAGTCTTAAATCAACAAGAAAGAAAAGAACAAAGCTGGAAACTCGAAATCTTGCCATGGCCGTCGGGTATGAGTTTTTGGCAAGGATGGACCACTGTAAACAAGTTGCAAGGCATTCCGTCACAACCTCGATGACCTCTCTGGTTGCTGGGTTGAAGGGATGGCTCATCGTGCCCCTGGTTTCCGAGTGGTGGTGGAATTACACCTAATTGTGGTCGGAATTTCAAGGATGGGGATAATGGACAATGCTGTGGGGGATTCAAGACATCCATACCAATTTGCCAGCCAAGGCTCACACCATGCATGCTCACAGCACTTGTACCTTGATGTTGGGTTGTCATGCAGGGAGAAGGGAAGCGTTCCCGGTGGTGCTGCTGGTTGGGCGAATTTCACCTTGCAGTCCCAGCGGTGCTACTAGCCAGGCATCGCGCACCTTGGTGCAGAACAGGAATCGGCTTGGATGGTTGCTGAAATGCACGAGCTTTAGGCTTCCAATTGGATTGCTAGGGAAGGGAAGCAATTAGTGTAGGGTGTGATCTGGTTGTGGGTGGAAGAAGAAGACGTTGTGGTCTATTTTTGGTGGAAAGAAAAAGGTAGGAGAAGAAGAGCGTTGGGGAAGAAAAAGATGGCAATTCTATAAATTATGGTTGACTTGATACAACTCAAGTTAAAAATAATATTAACTTGTAATAAATATTTAAAAATAATTATTTTAATGGATTATGGGTTAAAGTTGCTAAACTAATAAAGTATTGTACGAAATTGCCATAAGTAATAAAAATACGGTAATGACAAACGATCGATAATTAATCGGTACACTACAAGCGATTAATTTAAATGGACGGTTATAAGGGATTAATGAAATAAAATTTTCACCTTTACCATATTAAATTTAATACTAGGTAAATAAAGTAATTATTTTAATAACGAGTTAATAAGGTAAAAAATAAATAAAGGTCGAACCTTTATTGAGTTGAATAATTTAAAATAATTATTATTATATTTGAATTAGAATAATACAAATTATTTTAAATAAATTAATCGAACAACTTAATTAATTAAATTGCTATGAAAATGATAGCGATTAAAAATTATAACCAAAGGAAAATTTACTAATAATAGTAATTAAATATTTTTTTATATGTTAATAATTATTTAATCATTTATTAAGTGTTAATTATGATTTAGATAATTAATTTAAAATGTAAAGTAGGACTGAAATGATTATCTCAAATGAATAATTTAATGTTTAACATTGTTGAATTTTAATCATGGTATTTATTAGTCATTTATTTGCATGCATTTCTACTCGAATAAATTTATACTTATGTATAATTTTGTTATCTCTATCAGATTAGGATCGTTAGTTACAATTGCAGGTTCACTTACGAACTATCCACATTCGTATAATTATTTGAAATGTTGTATTTTCCCTTGTTGGCAACCTAGTCGGCATGAGCCCAGATTCGACCACTATGCATCGAGTGCAACCGGGTAAAGGAATTTACTCAGTCCAATACGGGGGCTGCACCATGTAAAATTACTATGTGGGAGTCTTGGTCGACTTGAGTATCCGATGACCATGCGCTGTAATGCATGTGGGGTCGACTCAATTCAACACAAGGCAGCACACCCTATAAGATTAAACACTGGCCCTCAGGCCAAAATAGGTGACAGGGCACAGTGGTGCAAGAAGGATCATTATGCACTTGTTATCGATACCTAGAGGGTGAGTAAATGGCAAATATCGGTAACTACAGGCCATTGACCACGTAGCGTGTGTGCGCATGCATGGGAATTGAGCTGGATGGGGTGACCACCCCTCCCAGCACATTAAGAGCTCAACATAGGCTCATAACAACTAAGAGTCTCTTGAAATAATAATTGGGATTATATTGACTTGTTTCATTTAATTATGCTTCTTAGTGGTTTTATCACCAACGCAGAATTGCCTCCGTAGGTGAGCAGCTTTGGACTAAGGACTAAAAGTGTGTTGGTGAATCTTTTACCAACCAAGGTTTGGTGAATCGATAATAATTAGACTTCCTTTTTAATCTCTCCTCTGTTATAAATATGGCTATGGGAAACGGTCCAAGATGGTAGGATTTTGAGTTAGTTTATTTTTACTGTATTGTCACATGGTATTAGAACATGATTTATTTCTATGATTTATACATTTTCTAGACTTCTTTAACGTGTTACGAATTATGTTCTAGAATGTTATTATCACATCAATTATATTTGTTGGTAACACCCAGTTCGGTTTGGGGGGGGTGTTACAAGCTTTGGAGTGAGGACTAAAAGTGTGGTTGGTGGATCTTTTACCAACCAAGGTTTGGTGAATTGATAATAAATTGGACTTCCTTTTATTCTCTTTTGTTATAAATGTGGCTATGGGAAATGGTCAGAGACTGTGGGACTTTACTTTTATGTATTGTCACATGCTATTAGAATATGATTTATTTTTATGATTTATATATTTTCTAGACTTATTTACTGTGTTATGATTCATGTTCATGAATAGTATGTTTACAACATTTAACTTTTTAAGTAACACCTGGGCCGGTTAGGGTGGGTCATTACAACATCAGTTGGAGGACACATAAACACTACACACTTGAGCTCGAAGTCGTTATTTTCTTTCTTAGTTTTATTTATATTTGATGTGTTTTTATGCATATCTAACAATGTCTTCCATTCTCAAGATGCTAAGGAGGTTGTTTTGATCTACTTTATCGATCGAGTCTTACTGACCAACAACTTTAGACATGACTCGACACGATCGTAACATTTTCAATTCGGTTCTTAAGAGAACCGAAATCATAGTGCCAAAGTTGGTATCAGAGTCATGTCTTGCTTGATTGTGATGAAAGACTTTTGTTTTGAGCCATGTGTGTGGAGCTATCCTTAGCCAAGCTGACAGGTATTTCCTTTTGCATTTTCTCTTTGTTTCAGTTTTTTAATCAATCAAATCTGAACAATGCACGTTTCAATGTTTATAGGAATTATGAGATGAATATGAGACCATGATTTTAGTTGATGCCCGCATGGGTCACACAAACATGTCATGATAAGTTTAGAGACTAGTCCTTCCTTTTATTGCACGAGAGATTTGTACTACTTATAGTGTTCACATATTTAGTTAGTTGAAGTTGAGATGAATAGTGACGAGGACTATTTGGAGCACCAGGGACATTGCTGCACAGGTCCATTTTTTGTATGTCACCACATTAGTCCTTCCTTGGGACATGGTCTATATTGTGAGATAGAGTTATCAAAGATGACATATAGTGGGAGTTGAAGTATGGAGACACTGACAAAGTTAGTTGAAGCATGAGTTGGACCATCAAGTGCTTTAAACAGATCCATTAGGCATAGGTCTGAGGTCTACATTGGGGAACGTAGACCTTCAAACAGATCCTTCTGGATAGAGGATGTGACTATGCTAGCATATGTACTTAAGCTCTTGGTACACTTAAAGCATAGATTAGACTTTCAGTAGATGAGTTGGATAGACCGCTTCTAAGAGATAATAGTGGATGAGGATGAGTAGCGAGGTCGATCTATAGTCCGATGGACACTTCACCACCTTCTGCCCTCTTCCACTTGTGTATGTCTATCCCAACAGCATTGTTGGGCACTCTACAATAGATGGAGGCAGGAACACACTAAGAATGAGCAAGATTACATTTGACCATGGATTTAAACGGTTGACCGGATTAGTGATTGCTATTGAGAATCAATCAGTGATTATTGGAACAACCACTATAGATTCCAGGCGAGTAGTGTGGGCTCAATATTATTTTTCCATCGTACATATCACCACTATGATCCAGACCTTTTTGTATCAGACACCAATGGTTGGATAACCTAATCTGAGTTGATAGCAGCTACCTCTCGGGAGATCGACACAGAGAGATAAACATGCCAGAGATAGTAATGGGTTCACGTCGTACATGATTAAGATCAAGCTTCCGCATCTAGATAGCACAACTGTCATCGAGTAACACAACCAGCGTCGTTCGAGTTGTACAACCACCGTCTGAGTTGCCCAACCATCAACTATGATGCTCTACTATTGACCGAATAACACTACTACAATTCATGCTACCCAACCATGGACTGTGATGCATTACCACCATCCGTGTTGCACAACCACTGTCCGAGTGAGTAGTTATAGTGAAAGCAAGGGCCAAGTAGTTACCTCACCCTACAGGAGGACAACTACTCGAGGATGTTTGTAGCTTTGCACAAAGACCGCATATCACAGCATTGAGACGATAGTTGGGTCAAAGATTGATGACAAGATATAGCTACGGTAACATCATGTGGGCAAAGAAAAGTTAGGTACACTAGAATTATTTGGATGTGATGGCACAAGATTGACTTCACTAGCCAACTTGCATACCATTGCCTTGACCTGACATTCTTGAGACAGATGTGTATTGCAAAATATTGCTAGTGGTAGTCTTATATGGACCATTAGACAATGTTAGTGAGTCTTTTAAAGACGTATATGGGCAGAGTCTGAGAACAAGACAATGTGACCTCTAGATGAGATGGCCAATTGTTTAGCCAGCATGACAATAGATGTATGAGTCATGGCCAGGTTATACAGATCATGTAGATGGTCAGACATGTACTTTAACATCAGCCAGGAAGAGGAGTTTGACTTGTATTAGACAATTTGGCTTAGATGGTGAGTTCGGTGAGGGAGTGTTCTTGAGGGAGAGAGTGTTTTCCTTGAGCTTCATCAGTACGATTAGGTTCTTACCTTGAGACATAGGATTTAGTCTTTACCCCAAGTATAGGATGTACCTTTGTGGTACTATTTAATACTTATAGTGCAGGTAACCGATGATAGACTAGTTTTGTAAAGAGTATGAAATATATATATATATATATATATATATATATATAAAATAAAATAAAATAAAATATTAGACTCGGTCTGGAAAGGATCAAACATTGGATTATCATTATTATTAATAATATATGATTATTATATTTTCTCCTCTACCCGGTTACCTGGTAATATTTTATTCTCTACCCGGTTACCCGCTTTAATGAAATACGGGTGTAGGTGTGGTTTCACATACGCTAGCCATCATTTTCATTTTTATATTTGCGAAAGAGGACGTCATTTTTTGTGTAAGGGGCGGGGCGTCTTCCTCACCTTAGCCACCTAGTTCTCCTCTTCCTTACCGGTGCTTCTTCCTTGCTTGGGTATCCTTCCTATCTTCCTCTTCTTAATTTTCTTGCATTCATATTCTTTTTAATTGATAATAAGCTTCTTAGTCATGTAAATAAAGTATGAAATCAACAAGAAAGAAAATAACTAACATGAAACTGGAAATCCCGTCCATGGCCGACGGGTGCAAATTGTTGGCAAGATGGGCGATTGTAAACAAAGATTTCAAGGCAGCCCTCACACCCCTGACAACCCCTCTAGTTGCTGGGTCGATGGGATGGCTCGCCTGTGTCCCTAGTTTCCAAGTGGTGGTGGAATTACAGCTGGTTATGGGCGGAGTTGCAAGGGGTGACGATGGTGATGGCAGTTCCTCTGAAATAGATGCGGTAAGGGAAGATTCAGAGGGGTAGATGGCGGTTGTGCTTCGTTGACAGCATCATGGGTTCCATCATAGTAGTTCAGGCCACCAGAACAGTCCACAACGGACGACCTTCTCGTCGGAATTCATGGTGGCGAAGTGTAGAAGTGGGAAGAACTACCATACTCCATGCAACGTCCAAAGGTGGTTTATCCTTACTGTTTTGAGGCCGGCTTGAGGTCGTGGAACATTTGAATTGGAGCAAGGTGCAAGAAAGGAGGGGTCATGAGGTTGGGAGAAGAAGAACAGGTTTTGTTTTCGGTGCAGGACAGTGTTCACCTTGGATCGCTGCTATAAAGCACGAATTTTATGCTTCATTGCTTGCTATTTTTATTTTGTTGTTGATGTTTGGTTGGGATGTTTATATGGTTGTTTAATTGGGTTGCTAGGGAAGGATGCAGAAGGTTGAAAGAAGACGTCAGGTTTGGTTTTGGTGACAAAGAAGAAGAAGAGGAAGAAGATGGCAGTTTTTAAATATGGGTTGACTTGACACTGACTCGACTTAAAAGATAATACTAAGTCGTAATAAATCTTTAAAAATAATTATTTTAATGGGTTATGGGTAAAGTTACTAAACTAATTAATTGTTGTATGAAATCGCCACGAATAATAAAAATACAGTAATTATAAACAGTCGATAATTAATCGGCGTACTACAAGCGATTAAATTAAATCGAATGGTTATAAGTGAATAATATAATAAAGAATTTACCTTTATCATATTAAATTTAATATTAGTAAAAAAAGTGATTATTTTAGTAACGAATTAATAATGTAGAAAATGGGTTAATAAACTATAATTTGGGAACAATCACAAGCGTCGAACCCAAATAACATAATGAAAATAAATAAAGTTCGAAACTTTATTAAGTTGACTAATTTAAAATAATTGAATTAGAATAGTGCAAATTATTTTAAATAATTTAATCGAACAACTTAATTAATTAAATTCCTATGAATAATGATAGCTAGTAAAAATTGTAACTGTAAACTAATTTATCAATATCGTGGTCAAGTAATTAACATCTCAAGGGGAAACATACTAATAATAGTAATTAAATAATTGTCTATTAGTTAATAATTATTTTATCAATTGTTAAGTATTAATTATGATTTAGATAATTAAATTAAAATGTAAAGTAGGACTTAAATGATTATGTTACATGAATAATTAATTATCTCACTAGATTTATTGAGAATTTAATATTTAATATTTTTGAATTGTTACATGTTATGTTGTAAAATTATACTTCTGTATAATTTTATGTTCTCGTTCAGATTAGGATCATTCGTTAAGGTTGTGAGTTCGAACTATCTAGGTCCGTATAATTATTTAAAATGTTGTATTTTCCCTTGTTGGTAGCCCTGGTCAGCCTGAGCCTAGATTTGACCACCATGCGCTCGAACACAATCGGGGTCAAGGAATTGACTCAGTCTGACACGGGGCTGCACCTTTAAAATTACTATGTGGGAGTCTTGGTCAACTTGAGTGTCTGACCACCATGCACTAGAATGCAACAAGGGTTGACATAATTCAGCAGTGCAGCACCCCCTAATAGATTGAATACCTGCCCCAGGGCCGAATGGGGTGACAGGGTGCGATGGCACTAGTAGGCTCATTATGCACTTGTGATACCGAGAGGGTGAGTCAATGACAAAGATCGATAACTACAGGCCGTGGGCCACGTAGCGTATATGTGCATGCATGGGATGGTAGCTGGATGGGGAGGCTACCCCTCCCAGTATAATAAGCTCAGCATAGGCTCATAATCACTAAATGACTATTGAAATGATAATTGGGATTATATTGACTTGTTTCATTTAAATATGCGGTTTAGTGGTTTCATCACAATTCGACTGCCCATTGTTTGGTGAGGGTTGTTAAGCCTTTTTGTCTAACTTAGTTGAGTTTGAGTCAAAACCCAAAGAGTTGTCCATGATTCCCGTGGTATCAGAGTTTCCCGATGTATTCCCAGACGAACTTCCAAGGTTACCTCCTAAGCAGGCAGTGGAGTTCACTATTGACCTCGCACCTAGAATAACACCAATTTCTAAGGCGCCATACCGCATGGCTCCAGCAGAACTCTACGAGTTAAAGAGTCAATTAAAAGAGTTGTTGCAGGTAGGTTTCATCCGACCAAGCACTTCACCCTGGGGAGCCCATGTTCTTTTTGTGAAGAAGAAAGATGGATCGCTTTGGATATGTATTGACTATCGCAAACTAAATCAAGTGCCAGTCAAGAATCGGCACCCCTTACCGAGGATTGATGACTTGTTTGATCATGTAACGACCTAGCCCAAAGTGCAACGTAATGGGCTAAGTCATTTCTTTAAAATGGGTACCCCGGAAGTTAAAGATCTCTAGTCCATTCGCACTTATAAACAGGATCTTCTCACAGTAGGTATTAGATGTGGGACTAAGTTGAGGGATCTCAAAATCCACCCACCTTAGGGAATTTCATGCCCGAAATGCCTATTCCTGGCCCGTTGCTAGCCCAAGCCCACGACTATTTTGGCCCGTGACCGGCAGCCTAGCCAACGTTTCTAATCCATCCCCCATCTAACATGGAACCAGGTCGGCTCTGATACCATTTGTAACGACCCAGCCCAAAGTGCAATGTAATGTGCTAAGTCATTTCTTTCAAATGGGTACCACGGAAGTTAAAGATCTATAGTCCATTCCCACTTATAAACAAGATCTTCTCTGATTAGGTATTAGATGTGGGACTAAGTTGAGGGATCTCACAGATCAGCTACAAACAACCGAAGTATTTTCTAACATAGACTTGCACTCTGGTTATCACTAGTTATGAGTAAAGGAGCCAGATATATAGAAAATGACTTTATGAAGTCAGCATGGACATTATGAATTTCTGGTCATGCCTTTTGGTTTACGAAATGCACGAGCGGCCTTTATGTCACTCATGAACATAGTATTTCACTCATACTTGAACAAGTTTATTATTGTGTTTGGGGACGGCATTCTAGTCTACTCAAATAATGAAGAAGAGCACGTGGAGCACCTGTTCTGTCAAAGTGTGATTTTTGGTTGAAGGAGGTAAACTTCCTTGGTCATATTATCTCAAAGACCGGAGTCGCAGTGGATCTATCAAATGTGAAAGCAGTCACTGATTGGCCATAACCCAAGTCAGTCACTGACATCATAAGCTTTCTTGGTTTAGCGGGTTACTACAGGAAATTCATTAAAGACTTCAGCATTGCCGATGACCAAATGGACAAGGGAGGGAGTCAAATTTGAATGGAGTACAAAGTGTGAGGAGAGTTTTTAGTCTCTAAAGAAGAGTCTAACAACTGTACCAGTCTTGACACTGCCAAATGGCAATGAAGGATTCGTAGTCTTCAGTGATGCATCCCTGTTGAGTTTAGGATGCGTCCTCATGCATGGAGGTAAAGTAGTGTCCTAAGCCCATTGTCAATTGCAGATTCATGAGCAAAATTATGCAGCCCATGACTTGGAATTGGCAGCAGTTTTTTGCACTGAAAATTTGTAGACAGTAATTGTATGGAGCCCAGCTCGAAGTCTTCACTGACCACCAGAGTTTAAAGTATATCTTCACCGAGAATGACCTTAACCTTCGACAGAGGCGGTGGATAGAGTATTTGAAGGACTACAAGTTTCAAATCTTATACCATGTAGGGAAAGCAAATATGGTAGCAGACACGTTGAGTTGGAAGGGCAAGGTGGACAAAGGTTAGCAGCTAATTAGACTTTGGGCCATGTCAGCATATGTGGTGGCTATCAACCCTGTGGAGCAACTCACTGGGTTATTGGCAAATTTGGTTATTTCCAATGATTTAGTTAATCGTGTTAAGCTAGAACAAATGGGTGATGAGGAGCCGGAGTCCTCACATTGTAGCTGATTCCAATAGTGTGATTAGATTCAAAGGAAGGTTGTGTGTACCAAAGGATGATGCACTGAGGCGGAATATCTTGGAGGAGGCTCATCGCTCAAAGTTCTCGATACACCTTGGAGTTACTAAAATGTATCAGGATTTAAGGCGAACCTAGTGGTCGATTGGGATGAAGAAGGATGTTGTGGATTTTATCTCCAAGTGTCAGACTTGCCAACAAATCAAAGTCCAACATCAACTACATGGAGGACTATTGCAACCTTTAGAAATACCAACTTGGAAATGGGAGTGTATCACATGCAATTTTATTGCAAAGCTCCCAAGGACTCAGAAGAAGCATGACTCCATATGGGTGGTTGTGGACCGACTAACTAAGGTAGCTCACTTTATCCACACGAAATCAATGAGAACTACGGAATACCTAGCAGGATTGTATGTCGACAATATTGTCAAGTTGCATGGGATTCCAAAGGAGATAGTCTCTGACCGAGATCTCATAGTCACCTCACATCTCTGTGTATATTAAGATTTTGAACTTCATTAGTTAAAACACTGACCTGAGCAGATAAAGCAGTAAGTGCATCTAATTCTAAAACTCCGATAGTCCTCCATGAATGCATGGCTTCTTCCTCTATGGCTTCTTGTGCTCTTCTTCCAGCGGCACACAAGTTTCTCAAAGTCCTTTCAATCTTTGAATCACAAGAAGACAAGGGTGACCGTACTAATAAACAAATGATAATAAATAATAGAAGGAAGAAGACAATTATATAGTTTTTTTTCTTTTTTAAAAAATATAATCAGACAATTAAATCTAAAAAGAAAAGAAAAAGACTCAAAATTCTAATCCTAATTAATTAAGAAAATTTCATCTCCCCGGCAACGGCGCCAAAAACTTGTTCGAATATTTTCAATAACATGTAAGTAAACACGGTCGAAACAAGTAGTATGATGATAAATTAGAGTATCGTTCCCACAGAGAGATGAATTTCCTATAATTAATTAAAGAAAATAAAATAAAGAGCAAAATAAAAATAATTAACTTAACTAAATCTAAATAACTTTAAATAAAAGAAGACGTTGAAATTATAAAACTCATTATAGAGTCGAATTTCCCTTAACATGAATTTAATCTCATCAAATCTTACTCTTATCTTTTATTCCCTCGGATTGTCGATCTAGGATAATTATATGACATGGTGGCTCCCGCTCCTTCATGCTTCTATTATTTTGCCTCAATTCCTACCTCCCGGTGATAATTGATTAATCAACAAAATAACGCATTAAGAATTGCCTTACAACCGCATACGGTGTTGTGTATCTTCCGACCACAACGACAAACAAGTCAAAAGACTCGTCGTATGATGAACTACCAATGACTAATATAATTAATTTCTCCCGAAATCTAATTAAACCTCATGATCTAAGAAATATGTGATCAATCTATTCTTAGCATTAAGAATATGATAATTCAAACAATACGATTGGATAAAAGAATAAGAGGTGAAATGAATTCAATTAAATCATGTTAAGTTCCATTTTTCTCTAGAACGAAAATAAGAGACTACTCCATAATAAAAATAGAAAACATTATAAAAAAGAAACTAATTTTTAGTATAAAAGAGAAAGAAATTACAAAAACTAAAACTACTACTTTTACTACACTCCGAAGCCAAGAGATGAGATATGATCAATAACAGATGACCACCCCTTTATATAGAAGTAGAGATATAAGAATTCGAAGAGGGTGTTCACAAATCGACGTAATCTAATTAATTATAATGTCCCTTCAAGTTTCCAACTGTTCGACTCCATTGAACACCATGAATTGTAACCATTGGGTAGGGCCAAGTGTTATGACTAATCAAATCCAAAGCTTAATTTATTCATCTTTTTCTGCATTGAAACACCAAAATTAAGTATAAATAATAAAATATTAATTAACTAAAAAAATTAAGTAAAATATTACTTAATTAATAATGTTTATACCCGAGAAGTACAAAATCATATTAAAAATATGGGTAAATATTATATATTTTAAACGCTTAACACCCTCGGCCCCACCCAAAGGCTAAAAGTTATGGTGTTCAATGGAGTTGAGGAGTTGGAAACTTGAGGGATATCATAATTAATTAATCTATGTCGATTTGTGAACACCCACTTCAAATTCTTATATCTCCACTTCTATATAAAGGGGTGGTCATTTGTTGTTGATCATACCTAAATTTCTGGCTTAGTAGTTTAGGGAAAGAAAATATTCCTAGTTTTGTAATTTTTTATCTTTCATAATAAAAATTAGTTTCTTCTTTATAAAGTTATCTATTTTTATTATGGAGTAGTCTTATATTTCGTTATAGAGAAGAATGGAACTTAACATGATTTAATTGAATTTATTTCAAGGTTTTACTCTTTATTCAATCATATTGTTTGAATTATCATGTTTTAAATGGTCGGAGTATATTGATCACCTATTTCTTAGATCATGAGGTTTAATTAGATTATGGGAGAAATTAATTAGATTAGTCAGTGATAATTCATCATACGACGAGTCTTTTGACTTATTTGTCGTTGTGGTCGGGAGATACACAACACTGTAAGCGATTGTAAGGCAATTCTTAATGCATTATTTTGTTGAATAATAAATTATCACCGGGCGGTAGAAATTAAGGAAAAATAGTAGAAACATGAAGGAGCGGGAGCCACAATGTCATATAATTATCCTATATCGACTATCTGAGGGAATAAAAAATAAGAGGAAGATTGAATTGATGTTAAGGTAAATTCGACTGTAGAACAAGTTTTATAATTTTAACTTCACTTTAATAGTTAAGTCGGTTGTCTTTGTTGTATTCTTCATTTTATTTTCTTTAATTAATTTAAGGATATTCATCTCTCAGTGGGATGATACTCGATTTTATCATTATATTACTTGTTGCGACCATGTATACTTGCATGTCACTTAAATTATTCGAACAAGTTTTTTGCACCGTTGCCGTAGAGACCAAATTTTCTAAGTTAATTTAGGATTAGAATTTTAAGAGTTTTCTTTTATCTTTAGATTTTAGTGTCTGATTTAAAGAAAAAAGAAAAGAAAACTATATCATTGTCTTCTTCCTTGCTATCATTTATTTGTCATCATTTGTTTATGCATCAATTAGTGCGGTCACTCTTGTTTTCTTATGATCCAGAGATTGAAAGGACTTTCAGAAACTTGTGTGCCGCTAGAAGGAGAGCACAAGAACCAATAGAGGAAGAAGCCATGCACTCATGGAGGACTACCAGAGTTTCAGAATTGGATGCACTTATTGCTTTATCTGCTCATGTCAGTGCTTTAACTAATCAAGTTCAAAATCTTAATATGTAGGGACATGTTAAGGCTGTGGAGCCAAGGTGTGAATGGTGTGGACAAGGACATTCTACAGGTCAAACTATAACAGATCAGGTTAACTACGTAGGCAACTTTTATATGAACAACAATCCATATTCCAATACCTACAATGCGGGCTGGCGCAATAACCCCAACTTTTCATGGAATAATTCTCCACAACCGGCTTTTGTTCCCACTAATCCACCACCACCATCACAACATTCTCGACCTCCTTCACTTTCTTTTCAACCACAACAACCGGATTTGATCCAAATGTTCAATTCCATGCAACAAACTAAGCAACAATTTATACAGAATCAGCAACAACAACAACAACAGTTTATGCAACAAGTTATGGTGCAATTGAACAAGGAACCAAGTGAGTGACCCAAGGGTGTACTTTCTAGCCAACCAGAACAACTAAGGAATGATGGTCAAGAGCATTGCAAAGCTGTAACAACCCGAAATAGTATTACTTTACAGGAACAAGTTCAGCCCAATGAAGTTAAGGAAAAAGATGAAAAACCAAACAATGAACATGAACCCAATATATTGGTTAGCTTACTCGAAAGCAAAGGGAAAGAAAAAGATGAAGTACTTATAGATGAGGTTGAAAAAGGTACTATTTCCTTCTAAATTGAAGAAACAAAGTGATGAAAAATGTTTCAAAAAATTTCTTGATATATTTAAGAAATTACAAATTAACATACCTTTTGTTGAAGCACTTGAGCAAATGCCTAGTTATGTAAAATAGTTGAAGGATATTTTAGCAAAGAAAAGGAGAGTAGATGACAATGAAGTTGTGGCCATGACAAAGGAATGTAGTGCTGTCCTCCAAAGAAAACTACCTCCTAAGATAAAAGACCCGGGAAAATTTGTGATTCCATATTCAATTGGAGGAAACGTTCATTGTAATGCTTTATGTGACTTAGGTTCTAGCATTAATCTTATGCCTTTTTTGTTTTTAAAAGGTTAGGAATCAAGGATACTGCTCTTACCAACATACACTCCAGCTGGCTGACCGATCATTGGTATATCCTAAAGGAGTCATTGAAGATGTTTTAATAAAGGTTGACAAGTTTATCTTTCCTGTAGATTTTGTAGTGCTTGAAATGAAAGGAAGGAATGACAATATACCACTCATTGTTGCGAGAGGTTTCTTAGCAACTAGGAGAACATTAATCGACGTGGCTGCCGGAAAACTTGCACTTAGAGTAAACAACGATTGTGTTGCATTCAACATCTTTAAATCCATGAATCGCCCGGATGAAACATATGATTGTTCAAAAATTGAAATATTTGATAAAATAATGTACAAAGGGGATCAATTGAGTGATTTATTACATAAAGCCATAAATTCTCTTTGTGAAGAAGATATTGATGTGGAAGAAATCGTTAAAGTATTAGACTCGCAACCGATCTTGCCAAGAAGATTTAGAGTTGTGGAACTTTTAGATCTGCCATTCTACAAATTGCTACCATCAATTGAAGTACCACCTATTTTGGAGTTAAAACAACTTCCAAGACGTCTCAAGTATACTTTTGTAGGGCCTAATGACACTCTTCCTGTTATTTTTTCTTCAGAGCTAACTATGTTGTAGGAAGTGAAGCTGATTAGAATACTAAAGGATCACATGTCAGCTATTGCTTGGATTATAGCAAATATAAAAGGCATCGATCCATCCTTTTGTATGCAAAGAATCAACTTAGTGGATATATGCAGTCCAACCGTAGAGCACCAACGACGACTCAACCCCAACATGAAAGAAGTGGTCAGGAGGGAAATTATTAAGTGGTTGGATACTGGAGTTATATATCCCATTGCTTATAGTACTTGGGTAAGTTCAATACAATGTGTACCAAAGAAAGAAGGTATAGCTGTGGTAAGGAATGAGAAACATGAACTAATTTCTACAAGAGCCATCATGGGATGGCCTGTGTGCATGGACTATAGGAAGCTCAACAAGGCTACAAAAAAAGATCACTTTCCTCTCCCTTTTTTTGATCAAATGCTTGATAGATTAGCTGGGAATGCTTACTATTGTTGTCTTGATGGATATTCAGGTTACAATCAAATTACCATTGCACCCGAGGATCAAGAGGAAACGACATTAACTTGTCCTTATGGCACTTTTGCTTTTTAACGAATGCCATTTGGCTTATGTAATGCTCCCGCTACATTTCAAAAAAGCATGATGGCCATCTTTGCTGATATGATTGAACATGGCCTAGGAGTATTTATGGATGACTTTACTATTTTTGGAGAGATGTTTGATGAATGATTATCTATTTTATCTTGTGTTCTTAAATGTTGTCAAGACACTAATCTTGTTCTTAATTAGAAAAAATGTCATTTTATGGTACAGGAAGGAATAGTTTTGGGACATAAAGTTTCACGACATGGCAAAAGTTGTAGCTATAGAAAAGCTCCCACCTCCTACATCGGTGAAAGAAATTAGAAGTTTTTTAGGACAAGCGGGATTCTACAGACGTTTTATAAAAGATTTTTCTCAAATCTCAAAACCTTTATGTGCTTTACTAGAAAAGATGCAATTTTATATTTTGATGATGCATGTTTGAAAGCTTTTTATCCTTTGAAACAAAAATTGGTTTCAGCTCCCATTATGATTGCACTGGATTGGTCACGACCTTTTGAATTAATGTGTGATGCTTGTGACCATGCACTAGGTGCTGTTTTAGGCAGAAGGAGGGGCACATTTTTCTACGTTAGTAACTATATTAGTAAGACATTGAATGATACACAACGCAATTATACTACAACAGAAAAGGAATTGTTAGCAGTACTGCATGCTGTTGATAAGGTTAGATCATATTTGCTAAGTCCAAAGGTTATTGTATATACTGATCATGTTGCACTAAAATACCTTTTGTCTAAGATGGATTGCAAACCTAGGCTAATCCGTTGGGTCCTTTTGTCTAAGTGAGAATGTTGTAGCAGACCACCTTTCTCAGTTGAGCGAAGCACACAATGTTAAGGATGATCTACCTTTGAATGAAATTTTCCGAGATGAAAATATATTGGTCATTGAAAGTAGTGTTGTCCCATGGTTTACTGATTTAGCGAATTACTTGGTGAGTGGGAAGATGCCACCGAACTTGAACTTTCAACAAAAGAAACGATTTCTTCATGAAGCTAAGTCATACTTTTGGGATGACCCTCTTCTCTGCAAGCAATGTGCTGATGGAATGATAAGAAGATGTGTACCAGAAGAAGAAATGGAATCCATACTTCATCATTGTCACTCATCAGATTATGGCGGGCACTTTGGAAGTACTAAGACAACGATGAAAGTTCTCCAATCAGGATTATTTTGGCTTACACTATTTAAAGATGCAAGACATTTTATTGAGAGATGTGATCGCTGTCAAAGGGCTGGGAATTTGTCAAAGAAAAACGAAATCCCTCTCAACTCTATTCTTGAAGTGGAATTATTTGATGTATGGGGTATAGATTTTATGGGTCCTTTTCCTCCATCAAACTCTAACATTTATATTCTTTTAGCTGTAGATTATGTTTCTAAATAGGTTGAAGCAGTGGCCTTACCTTTAAATGATGCCAAGGTGGTGGTTAAGTTTTTAAAGAAGAATATATTTACCAGATTTGGTACACCTCAAGCAATCATTAGTGATGGAGGATCTCACTTTTGCAATAGGCAATTTGAAGCTTTATTGGCTAAGTATGGAGTGAAACATAAGGTTGCTACCGCTTACCATCCACAAACTAACGGTCAGGCTGAAGTATCCAATTGAGAGATTCTTAAAATTGTAGAGAAGGTAGTAAAAGGTAATAGAAAAGATTGGACTATTCGGTTAGATGATGCTCTATGGGCTTATAGAACAACTTTCAAGACACCAATCAGCATGTCTCCTTATCGGTTGGTGTTTGTAAAGGCATATCATCTTACCGTAAATTAGAACATAAAGCTTTTTTGACCATTAAGGAATTAAACTTTGACGTGGAAGTATGTGGAAAAATGAGCCTACAACAACTTATTTAATTAGATGAAATTAGGAGAGCTTCTCATGAAAATGCAAAAATCTATAAGGAGAAATCCAAATCATGGCATGATCAAAGAATTGTTTCTAAAACATTTTCTCCGGGACAAAAGATATTATTATATGATTCAAGGTTGAAAATTTTCAAAGGAAAATTGAAATCAAGAGGGTCTAGTCCTTACATTGTGCAAACAGTTTTCCACACGGTGCAATTGAAATTAGCACTGAGCATGTGGATCGATTATTTAAAGTCAATGGATGTACACTGAAACACTACTATGAAGGGGAGCAACTTTGGAAGTCCTCCATCACATTTAATAAAGAATGAGAAACTGGCGTCTGGTTGTAGACGTTAAACCAAGCGCTTCTTGGGAGGCAACCCAAGAATGGGTCAAGTGCAAATTCAGTTTTATTATGCAATTGTATTTTAGTCTCTTGGTTCAATGATAGACACATGTGAATTAGCCTTACTTTTTTCGGGAAAACTTGATTAATTGATATGAGGGATGAACTGAGTAAAAGATTGCAGTCGAGAGTTGGTTCTCTATCTTATATTATTTGCACAATCCTTTGGTTTAGATGATTTCAATGAATATTTTGCAATAAGGATTGTACATGATGGTCATGACTTTTAGAATTTGCCCTAGCGACTTTCAAGGCAAAATATTTGGCTTGCCATATTAATGGAAAATGATATAGGCATTTCTCTTTGATGGTCTGGGCCTTTTCTTCAAGCCTACCTAATTTGAATTATCCTCTATACACAATTTCATAACCTTTATTATATATATTTGTTTGATTACCTTCATTTTAGCCTTGGCCTTTTTATTAAAAATATATTTTGCTGCTTGAGTCCTTTTATTAACAAGGATGAAACTTTGAGTAGTATAGGGGGAAGGCATTGCGTGTTATAGAGAGGTGATTGAGTAGATTGTGTGGAATTTCCTGGCACTTTTCATTGTAAAAAATAAAAAAGAGAAAAAAAGAAGAAAAGAAAAAGATGAGGCAATGATCCTCCACCAGTGAATACAAGATGAGGCAAGAGTCTTCCATTGGTTTGAAAGAAAAGCAAAAAAGAAAAACAACAGGTAGTCAATGGAAAATCAAAGCAAAGTTAGTTCTTATATTAGGTCAACTCGATACTACATTTAAAGAAGTTTGTGTCATATTGCTTGGGGATTTGTTGTCATGTATGTTAGGATTTAGAAAGGATTTTTAATTATAGGGTGCATATTAGCCTCTGATTTTTCTATCTTTTTTATCCTATTTTTGGTCCCTAGCCCCTGGCCCCGTTACAACCTATACAGACCAATTGATTCCATTAATTGGCATTACATACATTAGTAGAGATGGGAGCAAAAGGAAAATATATTTAAGTATGTGCTTGATTGTATTCTCTTGGTTGCAGATGAGAATGATAGGCCAATGAACTATCACACACACGCGGAGAGCTTTCTTTTGGATGTGATTGATGAAAGGGAATTTCTGATCTAATTCACATCTTGTTGCCTCTGGATAGTTTGATTAAGAATCATATGAGAACATAATGGGGACTAAGTATTTTTGTATAGTAAAATTTTCTTTGTTATGATATTATGCTCGGGACGCGCAAAAGTTTATGTTTGGAGGAGTGTTAAGTGTTTAAAATATATAATATTTAGCAATGATTTTAATATGATTTTGTACTTCCCGGGTATAAACATTATTAATTAAGTGATATTTTACTTTATTTTTTTATTTAATTAATATTTTATTAGATATGCTTAATTTTTGTGTTTTAATAGAGAAAAAGATGAATAAATTAAGCTGTTGAATTTAATAGTCATGCACTTGGCCCCACCCAATGGCTACAAGTTATGATCTTCAATGGAGTCGAAGAGTTGGAAACTTAAAGGGATATCATAATTAATTAGACTACATCGATTTGTGAACACCCTTTTCGAATTCTTGTATCTCCACTTTTATATAAAAGGGGCGGTCATTTGTTGTTGATCATATCTCAACTTCTGGCATAGCAATTTAGTGAAAGAAAATATTTCTATTTTTGTAATTTCTTTCTCTTTCATAATAAAAATTAGTTTCTTCTTTCTAATGTTTTCTATTTTTATTATGGAGTAGTCTTATACTTGGTTATAGAGAAGAATGGAACTTAACATGATTTAATTAAATTTATTTGAAGCTTTTACTCTTTTATTCAATCAGATTGTTTGAATTATCATAATCTAAATGGTCAGAGTAGATTGATCACCTATTTTTAGATCACGAGGTTTAATTAGATTTTGGGAGAAATTAATTAGATTAGCCATTGATAATTCATCATATGACGAGTCTTTTGACTTGTTTGTCGTTGTGGTCGGGAGATACACAACACTATATGTGATTGTAAGGTAAATCTTAATGCATTATTTTGTTGATTAATCAATTATCACTGGGATGTAGAAATTCAGGCAAAATAATAGAAACATGAAGGAGCGGGAGCCACCATGGTATATAATTTACCTAGATCGACAATCCAAGGGAATAAAAGATAAGAGGAAGATTTGATGAATATTGAATTGATGTTAAGGGAATTCTGACTCTAGAACGAGTTATATCATTTTAACTCGACTTTTAATTTTAAGTTACTACTTACATTTAGTTAAGGCGGTTCTCTTTGTTTTATTCTTCATTTTATTTTCTTTAATTAATTTAAGGAAATTCATCTTTCTGTGGGATGATAGACGATAGTCATGTATACTCGCATGTCACTAAAATTATTCGAACAGAGTCTAGGATGGGGTTTGGAGGGTGGACAATGCTGTGGGTGTTTTTCAGGCGTCCATACCAGTCCGTCAGCCAAGATTCACGTCGTGCATGCTCACAGTGCTTGGCCAGGATGTTGGGTTATCATGCAGGGAGAAAGGAAGAGTTCCTGGGGGTGCTGCTGGTGGGACGGAGGTGGCCTTGCATCCCTGGCGGTGCTGCTGGCCAGAAGTCGCGTGCCATGGTGCAGGACATGTTCGCCTTGGGAAGCTACTGTAAAGCATGGACTTTTGGCTTCCAATTGGTTGCTGGAGAAGGTTGAAGTTGAGGGAGGACGTGATTCTAGGTTTGGGTGCCAAGAAAAGGGGTGGAGAAGAAGGGCATGGTCTGGTTTTGGTGCCGGTTTTGGTGCAGAAAAGAATCCCGATGGGAAGAAGAAGAAGAAGAAGAAGAAGCTCACGGTGGAAAATCTGTAAATACTAGTTGACTCAATACTGATTCGGGTAAAAAATAATATGAACTCATAATAAATCTTTAAAAATAATTATTTTAATGGGTTATGGGTCAAAGTTACTAAACTAATTAATAATTTGACGAAATTGACATGGACATAAATAATAAAAAAATACTGTAATGATAAACAGTTAATAATTAATCGGCGTAATACAAGTGATTAAATTAAATCAGACAGTTATAAGTGAATAATAAAATAAAGAATTTTACCTTTATCATATTAAATTTAATATTAGGTAAATAAAGTGATTATTAAATAACGAGTTAGTAATGTAGAAAATGGGTTATTAAAATATAGTCGGGTAACCATCACAAGCGTCGAACTTAAATAACATAATGAAAATAAATAAATTTCAATATTTTATTAAGTCGAATAATTTAAATTAATTATATTAATAATATTTTTAAATTAGAATAATACAAATTATTTTATATAATTTAATCGTATAATTTATTTAATTAAATTGCTATGAATAAGGATAGCAATTAAAGATTTAAAACCGTAAACTAAATTATCAAGATTGTGGTTAAGTAATTATCGTCTTAAAGGAAAATATAATAATAATAGTAATTAAATATTTGTTTATAAGTTGATAATTATTTCATTATTTGTTAAGTGTTAATTATGATCTAAATAATTAATGTAAAGTAGGATTTAAATGATTATATCACATGAATAATTTAATATTTGATATTGTTGAAATTTAATAGTGATATATATATATATATATATATATATATATATAGTCATTTAGTTGCATGCATTTCTACTCCAATAAAATTATACTTATGTATGATTTTATGTCCTCGTTACAGGTGGTATCAAAGCACGGTTTCCCATTAGCCCACCGTGTTGTGTTTTGAATTAACAAAAATTGAAAGAGAACATATTAATGAAGCATGTTGGGACAAAATTTCAACGTTTCAGTTGGCAGGCACTCATAGGCAAACAAACCGATCTACTCTATCAAATTTGAACACAGAAAATGTATGGGCCCAAATCCTGGCAGCCATACTGAGACTGGCGAAGAAGCGTTTAGGGCTCTGTATGTTCCCCACATCCATCGAATGAGGTTGGCATCATGGATGCTTCAAGAGGAAGCATCTTATTGGTGGAAATCCATGGAAAAACCACATTTCATCGATGGAGATTTCTTCCATCACGTGGGAAGAATTTATGGCAGCTTTAAATGAAAAATATTTTCCAGAGCCCATTGTCCAGAAGAAGCCACTAGAGGTCACCATTGACCTAGCACCTGGAAGAACACCAATTTCTAAAGCACCATACCGCATGGCTGTAGCAGAACTCAAGGAGATAAAGAGTCAACTAGAAGAGTTATTGCAGGTAAGTTTCATATGACTAAGTACTTCACCCTGGGGAGGCCCTATTATTTTCCTTAAGGAGAAAGATGGATCACTTTTGGCTGCATTTTGACTATCAAAAAATAAATCAAGTGATAGTCAAGAATCAGGGCCCCTTACTGAGGATTGATGACTTGTTTGATCAGCTAAAACTACTTGGAGTATTTTCTAAGATAGACTTGCAGTCTGGTTATCACCAGTTGCAAATAAAGGAGTTAGATATACAAAAAATGGCTTTTTGAACTCGATATGGACATTATGAGTTTCTTGCCATGCCTTTTGGTCTAACAAATGTACCAGCGGCCTTTATATCACTCATGAACACAATATTTCACGCATAGTTGGCCAAGTTCATTATCGCGTTTGTGGATAACATTCTGGTATATTCAAATAATGAAAAAGAGCATGTGAAGCTCCTGTCCATTACTCTTTAAGTTCTGAGAGAAAATCAACTCAAAGTGTGAGTTATGGTTGAAGGAGGTAAACTACCTTCGTCATATTACCTCAAAGGCCGAAGTTGTAGTGGATCCATCAAAAGTGAAAGCCCTCATTGATTGGCCACAACCCAAGTCAGTCACTGACACCAGAACCTTCCTTGGCTTAGTAGGTTACTATAGGAAATTCAATAAAAACTTCTCCTTAGTAGCATCGCCGATGACTAAACTCACAAGGAAGGGAGTCAAGTTTGAATGGAGTAGTAAGTGTGAGGAGAGTTTCTAGCCTCTAAAGAAGAGTCTAACAACTGCACCAGTCTTGACACAACCAAATTGTAATGATGGATTCATAGTCTTCAGTGATGCATCCCTGTTGGGTTTAGGATGTGTCCTTAGGCAAGAAGGTAAAGTGGTGGCCTATGCCTCTCGTCAATTGAAGAATCATGAGCAAAATTATGTAACCCATGACTTGGAATTGACAATCGTTGTTTTTTCCCTGAAGATCTGGAGACACAACTTGTATGGAGCCCAGTTTGAAGTCTTCACTGACCACCAGAGTTTGAAGTATATCTTCACCCAGAATGACATTAACCTTCGATAGAGGCGGTGGATAGAGTAGTTGAAGGACTACGACTTCTAAATCTTATACCATCTAGGTAAAGCGAATGTGGTAGCAGACGCGTTGAGTCAGAAGGGCAAGGTGGACAAGATCATCAGCTGGCTAGATTGTGGGCTATGTCAACACAAGTGTTGGCTATCAACCTTGTGGAGCAACTAATAGGGTTGCTGGCAAATTTGGTTATTTCCAATGATTTGGTTGACCGTGTTAAGCTAGCACAAATGGGTTATGAGGAGTTGAATGAAGTGTTGGACAGGCGTCCTGACTATTGTAGCTTATTCCGATAGTGTGATCAGATTTAAAGGAAGGTTGTGTGTACCCAAGGATGATGACTGAGGTGGAATATCTTAGAGAAGGATCATCACTCAAAGTTCTTGATACACCCTCGAGTTACTAAAATGTATCATGATTTAAAGCGAACCTACTAGTGGATTGGGATGAAGAGGGATGTTGTGGATTTTGTCTCCAAGTGTCGGACTTGCCAACAAATCAAAGCCCAACATCAACTACGTGGACGACTATTGCAACCTTTAGGAATACCAACTTGGAAATGGAAGTGTGTCACATGCAATTTTATTGAAAAATCCCAAGGACTCAAAAGACGCATGACTCCATATGGGTGGTTGTGGACTAATTAACTAAGGTAGCTCATTTCATCCCCATGAAATCAATGAGCACAGCAGATGTAATGGCCTGCCCAAACCGGCCCGACATTACTTAAAAACTATGTAATAGATGTAACGATAATATTCAAGAACATGAATATGAATAGAGCAATTAAGTCTGGCAATATATAAATCATATAAATGATAAAAATAGAGCATGTTCTCTAAAATATAAAATAACTGTCCCACAGTCTCGGACCGTTTCCCATAGTCATAGTTATAACAAAAGTGAATAATAAGGAAGTCCAATTTTAATAAGGATCTGGGCCAATAGCCACAATCTCGGACCGTTTCCCATACCTTGTTGAAAAGTCCAATAATTATCTTTTCCCACTGTGTTGTGTTATTAATTAACAAATTCATTCGCTAATAAACCTAAGTCAAAATTGAATAAGAACATGTTGATGAACCATGATGGTTCAATGTTTAAGATGGCAGGCACACGTAGACAGTCAAGCTGATCTGTGTAGTCAAATTCGAACACTGAGAATGTCTTGGCCCAGATCCTAATGGTTGTAAGTTGGCTGGCACAGGCTTTAGAAAATGCAAAATTTTGGGTTTAGAATATCATTCAACGGTTATCGGGAGTGGTAACAGAGAGTGGAGCTTCAAACTCAACAGTAGATCCTAGAATCACCCCATATAGTTAATGTATATGTAACATGTAAGAACATAAATCGTAACATTGTAAATGATTCCAGAACATGAATTTTAATACAGAAAATAAGTCTAGAATTTATAAGTGATATATATATTATATGAATCGTAACATGGTTAAATGATTATATCACACGAATAATTTAATATTTAATATTGTTGAAATTTAATAATGATATGTATATTAGTCAATTAGTTCCATGTATTTCTACTCGTATAAAATTATACTTATGTATAATTTTATGTCCTCGTTCAGATTAGGATCATTGGTCGCAGCTGCGAGTTCGAAATATTCACGTCTGTATAATTATTTAAAATATTGTACTTCCCCTTGTGGACAACCTAGTCAGCCTGAGCCCAGATTCCACCACCATGCACGGAGTGCAACCGGAGTCAAGGAATTGACTCAGTCCAACACGGGCTACGCCCTTCATATTCTAATAATGGCCATGTCAGAAAGGACCTGGCAACCCATAATACAATAAATTGGACATGGCGGATTGGACTCGCTAACCAATTACAGACATGGTGGTTTGGACTCACCAGCCGATAATGGACATGGCAGATTGGATTTGCCAGCCGGTAATGGAAATGATGGACTGACCCATCAGCCAATTATGGACATGGTGGATTGGATTCGCCAGCCGATAACAAACATGGTGGATTGGACTCGCCTACTGGTAATGGACATGATGGACTGACCCATCAGCTAATAAATGGATATGGTGGACTGACCCATCAGCCAACTAATGGACATGGTGGACTGAACCATCGGCTAATAAAAGGACATGTTGGAATGGTCACAACAACCAATATTATAGATAATGATAGGGAGTTTATGGACTTGTTTTATTTAATTATACGGCTTAGTGTTTAATCACTAATGCGGAAATGATAATAGGGATTATATTTACTTGTTTCATTTACTTATGCGGCTTAGTGGTTTTATCACTAACACGGAATTGCCTCCGCAGGTGAGTAGCTTTAGACTGAGGACTAAAAGTGTAGTTGCTTGAATCTCTTACCAACAAAGGTTTGGTGAATTGATAATAAATTGGACATCCTTATTTTCTTGTGTTATAAATGTGGCTATGGGAAACAGTCAAAGATTGTGGGACTTTATTTTTACGTATTGTCATATGCTATTAGAACATGAATTATTGTTATGATTTATACATTTTATAGGCTTATTTACTTTGTTATGAATCATGTTCTTGAATAGTATGTCTACAACATTTAACTTTATAAGTAACACCCGGGCCAGTTTGGGCGGGTCGTTATAATAAAGGTTCGAACTTTATTTGTTTTCATTAATTTATTTAGGTTCAACGCTTATGATTTTTACACAATTATGGGTTAATAGCCCATATTATTACCTTAATCATATTTGAAAATGGTTTAATAATATTCTGTCATAGTTGGCATGTTATTTTCACTATTACATAATATTAATTTTTGAATATGGCAAAAGTACCCACTTTATTTTCTAAATCAGGCAAAAATGTCATACTTAATTTATTAAATAAACTATAATGTCAACTATATTGTACATGGATTAAGAGTGCTTTACTTAATCAAATAGTGGCTAATCATAGTTGAAAATTTGTTCATACCTAAACACCCTATGATTTCCTACGCATATTTATAACCAAAATATTAAAGACACCTCCTTTGTTATTTTAATCAATCCTAACAGCTCTATCTATAGATTGGGATGAAATTCATAAATTTATTTTCCACAATAATTAATCTACCATAGAAACCATAATTTAACAACAATCATGAATTATCAATAACACAAATGAGTACTAACATTAATTAAATTCATCAGCCAAACAGTAACAAACTGATAACAATAAAAGAAGTGAAAATAGCCGTGATCAATAATGTTATTACCACTCAACGATGATCAGGTCATCAAGACTCCCTATTATAACAATCTATTACTCATTTATAACTCATGAAATACAACTCAACACTCCTTCCTTTCACTCCATGACGATATCCATAAGCCACCAATGATAAATTACCCAACAAAGCGTCAACCAACTAATTTAAAACAGGAAGAAGAATAAAAAGGGTTCATGCACGCTGCTGCCCATGGCCGAGCACCAAAGTGCACGAGTAGTGTGCCAAGGCAACCATAACCGTGCGCTGAGGCGCATGAAGCCTGAGCAAAAAGCACAGCCAGGAAGGCTCCCCTTCCTTGTTGCACCACAAACAACACCAACAAGGTGGTGAGCATGAACGGCTGTGAGCCTTAGCCGACGAACTGATATGGATGCCTAACTTCACAAGCACCGAAGGAACAATCCCAAAAATGAAACTATCCCCCACAGCGTTGCCCATTATCCTAAACCAAACAATTACATATCATAGAACGTTGATGAAGCAATAGAAATAGCAAGGCAATCATGACTTGATGAAGCAGCAGAATTAGTATGGCGATCATAAATTGATGAAGCAGCAGAATTAGCATGGCGATCATGGAATGCATGCTTATGGGAAAACAAAAAAGCAACTATAAAATGAGCAAAAGAAGGACAAGGAAAGCATACCAAACAGGACACGAAGATGAGATGTAATAACGCCGCCTAGAGAGGGGAGTAAGAGGAGAGAAAGGAAAAGAAAATGGGAAGTAGGCGGCTAGGGTGAGGAAGACGCCCCTCACAAAAATGACGGCTAGGGTATGGGAAAACACCCCAACACCATACTTTAACCAGGTAAGTGAATAATAATATAATAATAATAATAATAATTTCTCCAACGTTCCAACCTTCTTAGACCAAGTAAAATATATATATTTTTACAATCTTTACAATCACCCCAACTTAGAAATATTTCATCCCAGAAATATCATAACAGGCAATAGGACAGACATGAATAATTATTTCTTCAGCATCGGATCATGCTACTACAATTATAAGAATTTTATACAACAAATAGGCTAGGGTATTTCCTTGCCATTTCTTGTGTACTCTCTCATGTAGCTTCCTCTGAATCATGATTTTCCACAATACTTTGACCAAAAGAATTTCCTTTTTCCTAAGTGTCTTTATTTCTCTTGCCAGGATGCGAATCAGCTTTTCCTCATAGGTTAAATTTGATTGGTAAAATTTTTGATTATATGATCTTCATATCGTACATATTTCTTTAGCATTGACACATGGAAAACATTGTTTGTAAAGACCCGGAAAAATAATAATAATAATAATAATAATAATAATAATAATGACGTTCGACGCAGTGGGATCGAACGTGGGAAAAAATTCGTTAGCTGGATAAGTATGAATTACCCGGTTAATTGAAAGGTAATTTTTAATTGGATAATTCTAGTTGAATCGGTCGAGTCGACTACATTATTTATCCAATTAACCATTTAAGTGAACCATACCATGTACCCATTTAACAGGTTAAGTGAAATGGTTAAGTGGACCATGTTGATTACCCAATTACCCGGTTAAAGGAATTACGGTGAAAGGGTGCTTCCACGTACCCTAGCCGTCATTTTATTCATTATAAAAGGAAAAGGGGGAGGGCGTCATCTACATTTTTCCTCCTTAGACAGACGCCGGATTTCCTTTGCTCTCCTTCGCTCGGGTAATTTTCTTTCCTTTCTTTTTCTTTTGTTGCATGCATACACATGTTGCATAAATCATAAACATGATAAACATAAGAATTAAATGAGAAATCAACAAGGGAAGAAGAAAACCAGGAGGACGTCCTGCTGTTTTCCAGCAGCAACCACGCCATGTTTCCTTCCATGGTGCGGGGTTGACGTGCTGGAGGTGGGAATTGCTCCCGACGGTGATGCTGGCCGGATGGAGTCACCTTGGAGGGCCAAAACAGACCGTCGAGGAGGCACGCAGGTCTGAAATCCGAGGGGAGAACAGGTCGGTGTTGCCATGGGTGGTGTTGCTGGCCAGACGTGGATCCGCCATGGAAAGTGCAGACTGGTCGTCACCTGGGGTGGTGCTGGTCGTCACCTTGATGGGGCAGGACATGGTCGCCATGGCTGCTGGTCGGCCACCATTAATGGTGAAATTAAGGTCCCCATATAGGGTGTAGTCCGAGTTTCATGAGATAGCAGCAGATAAAGATTGGATCTTTGGGGTTTTTCCAATCGGATCAGTGGGGTAGATAGAAGATGGGGTCTGAAATTGGGTGGAAGGAAAAGAAGACATGCTGGTCGGGTGCTGTTTATGTGGCCGACTAGAGTAGTCGTCATGGGTCTGGTCGGGTGCTGTTTATGTGGCCGACTAGGGTAGACGCCATGGGTCATGGGCTGATTATGTGACCGACATGGAGTCACCATGGTCAGGTCGGGGTTGCTGATTGGGTGGCCGGAATGGGGTCGCCAAGGACTGGTTGAGGGTTGCCATGTGGTGGCCAAGTTGGAGACGCCATGGCAGCAAATGGAGGCCGCCACGTTACTGGTTGGTCGCCATGCATGGTGAAAATACCGGCTTTCACGGGTTGACTACAATAAAGCTGGGAGCTTTGGGGTCGTTAAATGAATTGTTAAAGTAGAATGGCAACCAGGTAAATATGGGAGAACTCGATGCGGTTGAGTTAGAATATAAGGTAAATACAAAAGAATTAAGTATGGGACATGTTAATAATTAAATTATCAATTAGATAATGGGGATTTGGATGGGGATAATTAATAATTAATTATCATTAGAATTGCTGAAAATTTAATAAGAAATGAAGACTAACATGAACTAATTACATCATTTAAAATTGATAGTATATTAGTCATGTAAGTTGCATGTAGGTTCATGCAAAATAAAATTATACTAATGTATAATTTTATGCCCTCATTCAGATTAGGGTTCACGGGTCACAGTCAGACGAAATCACAAGTCAGGTACGTATAATAGGTAGAACATCGTATTTTCCTTGTTGGTAGCCTAGGTCGGCCTGAGCCCAGATTCGACCACCATGCACCGAGTGCAACCGGGGTCAAAGAATTGACTCAGTCCGACACTGGGTCGTATTATGTGCGTAAAGTTTGTAATGCATTAACATTGTTTTGGAGTAGTGATAGCCGCCCCATAAAAAGGCTACGGCCGGGGTGAGCAAGGCACAGCGATTCCTCCATCGCACTGGAGTGCAGTGATAGCCTCCCCATAAAAAGGCTACGGCCGGGGTGTGTGAGGCACTGGCACTAGAGTTGGCAGTGAGAGCTTCCCCACAAACGGGGCATAGCAATCACCTGAGTGCAGTGATAGCCTCCCCATAAAAAGGCTACGGCCGGGGTGTGCAAGGCACTGGCA
>JAURVB010001776.1:0-21710 GCA_033002965.1 Piper betle | reverse complement strand
CTGATATAGAACGGGGTCTTCTAACAAACTGCAAAGACACCTTGGCAACAATTATTGCAATGCAGGTACCATGCAGGAACACAAAAAGGCATCTTGTGCTTTAGATTGCCAATATTTTTCCTATCAAGGACCTCACATTTCAGAAGCTTATTGCTGTTGTATATTTTCCATACATACTAACAGAAGAGCTTCATGGGCAGGTAGAGGAGGCAAGCTTGAGAGCACATCTCTTTCAACTAAGACCGGTACCATACCTGACTCAACTGTAGAGAAGTAGGTTGATCAAAGTGACAGCTACCGTTTTTTAACTGCTAACACACCTGTATTTGGACGAGCATGCCGCATCAAGAAATAAAAATTTGTTAATGTATTTGCAGATTTGTTTCTAGGGGGCTCATTGTAATTGCATGGTTAGTCTTTGAGTGGTTGGTTGGTTGGTTGGTTGGGCTACCTTACCAAGCTCTCTCATGATTCATGAATTGAATGGTTGTATAAATTTTTACCGTCTTCTTCACAAGGGAAAGGTGATGCGTGCGTGTGTGCGTGTACAGTGTCATTCCTTCTCTGTTATCAATGCCAGTTTTTGTAGTATAGTTATTGTCTCGTAGCTCTGGCTATGGATCGTACAAGTTCATAACATTTTTGGGATTTGAAATTGTTAGAAAATTCCGAAAGCCATCTTAGCAGTTTTTATTTTCCCACGAGGAAAACTTGTTGGCATGATTTTGTGGGGCTAAAGCAACAAAAACTCAGAAACTTGTTTGTTTTGGTCTCTTCGGATTTTTTTACATCAAATGAAACAAATTGATCGTTCGGATGGATGCCAATGATTCAATGCAACAAAAACGCATGCTGCTCAATTCACAAAATATGTTTAAAATAATAAAACAGTACACTACAATATATATATATATATATATATATATATATGCACACGCATATTTAAAATATTAAAATGCTCTAAGAAGGTTATTTTGTGAACTATAACATGAATCATGCTATAAGGGTTATATTTTTCACCAACCTTATGAAATAAGGGTAGGTATTTATTATGATCTAAAAAATTGACTTAAATATTTATACAAAGACGTGGGTTAGGAACGTAAGTGGAAAATGTTTGTATAAATTTTTTCTTATAATATCATTGTTACTAAAATATTTTTTGCATAAAACCAGATTCTTGATGAATACTCCTTATCCGTGATACCTATACAGAACCATAAAAGTTAAGGAGCCCCATCATAACATGCAACAGATAGAATTAAGTTGAAGAACCCTCGTCATAACTTATAACAGCAAAGCTTCATCATTTTATGAAGAAAAAGCTTTAAACATGAAAGGTGTTACAGAAAATTCCTCTGGAAGTTCCCTGACGAAAATCTGGAGGACAAACCCTCTGCCATACTGTTTGAATCAAAGTTCACCTTTTGCCGTCCAGCAACCAGATCTTTCTCGCGATCCCAAGGCTTCCATGGATGCTGTCCTACCCACTCTTCTTTTTCAGTCTCCTTGACCTTCTTCTTAGGGCGCCTCGCGGCGGCCTCCTCTTCAACCTTCTGTACCAATGGCACTGACCGCTTCGACTTGTTATACTGGTCTACCAACTCTGCGTCTGTGGATGTTCGTTTCTTGTCCTCCTCGGCTGCGAGTTCCTTGGTCATGTTATAGGCCTCCAAGTAGCTACAGCCCAAATGCCTACTGTTATTCTTATGCATCATAACAGTAATTATGCTACGATTAGTACTTGGATCTAGAGTAGGACATGTTACTTCATTTTTGCCTTCTGAGCTTTATCCAAGGGGGTATCAGTCCAGGCACTGGTATCCCCGCGGCCTTCTTTCCCAGTCCTACTAAATGAGGTCACCGAGTGCATGCTAATACCTGGCTGAGAAAGTAGAAAGATTGCTTAGGAAACTAAATAGTAAGCACGTCCATGTAATGTATAAAATGAATCTTACTTTTCTTTCCTGTGGGAGTGTAGTCATCCATTCCTCCCTTTGGGGCGGCTGTTCAGGTTCTGCCAAAAGCATGTCATCACCCTCCATAGAAATGCCTGTAACGAGAAAAAAATCTAGCATAAGTGAATGCACCTACATAAGTTATTTACATTGGTTAAAACAATGAAATGCTTGAATAAAAGCTGCTCAAATGATTTTAATATAAGATCCAATTATTAACAAAATGATCTCCCAATATATCCACTCCTTAAACGATCAGAACTGAGCTTAAATGAAATTTTCTTCTATATTCAAACAGCCTTGGTGGAAAAACCACTGTTTCACCAAGCTAATGCCTTTTCTGTCATATTCACTCCTCACCTTTTTCTACTGCTGGTTAGCCGTTAGGGAAGGACTCTGAGAGTATCAGAATGTCATTTGTGGATCTTTATTTAAGGTTATTTTTACCAAAAGTATCTGCTATACTAGTTTATTCATTTTCAAATGCACAATAATCTTTTCCTAAGCCATATAATTCAAAATATAACATTCATTATCAATCGTCAAACTCCATGAGAAGGACTTGCAAATATGGATGAAACAGTACACAACTTACCTTGTGATCTTCTCCAAAGTGCAGCTTCACGTAAAGTTCGCAGTTCAATCTAGAAATTAGAATTAAATGCATAAGTAGAAATTTATTCATTCCCCAGTATTTAGTTGCAAACTAATAAATAATGTGCAACTTAAAACAGGAAAAATAGAGATTATAAATGTCTATTATCTGTAAACCATATTCCCTACAAATTTTAGATGATTCAATCACTTGTCCCAAAAGCTCAAACTGTTAGAAAAAAAATCCACTAAATATTTACTTTAACACTCCCCCTCACATACAAGTAAATTTTTTAAGGTTTAGCACGTGGCCAAACACAAATACGGGGTAAAATAGTCCACTGGTCACAACACGTGGTAAATTAGTATTTCTCTGGGCATATATTGCCAACAACATTCTAACTCTGTACCTTTGGTTTTGAGACCATGTAAATTTTAGATGGTCTAATCACTTGTCTCCTTAAATATTTACTTCAACACTCCCCCTCACGTGCAAGCAAATTTTCTGAGCATGTGGTAAAACACACACACGGGGCAAAAGTCCATTAGTCACAATATGGGGGCAAATTAATATTTCTTCGAACATCGATTGCTAACAAGATTCGAACCCCATGCCTTTGGCTCTAATACCATATAAATGTTAGATGATATAACCACTTATCCCAAAAACTCAAACTGTTAGGAAAGGGAACTACTAAATATTTACTTTAACATTCCCAAAATAAAAAACTCAAGAAATCTCACAATACTTGTTTGGATCCTAAATACAGTACCTCCATTGCTTCTTGCTCTTCTTTCCTTTTGATTTTGTCATCAGTAATTTTTTTCTGCAAATAAAAAAACAGAATTAATACATAAACCAATTAGTTTAATCAATAATAGATAACAGTCCAGTCTATTAGAAATTTTAGCACTTAAGACATAAGCTCATACTGTATGACCATAATCAAATAAGCATGTGTAAGAGTAGTCAGGAAGCATTACTTTACGGGAATCAACACTGTGCAAGGAAAAAATGCTCTACCTAATAAAGACAAATAAGAATCATTGTTGACTTCGAAAAAATGTCAGAAATTTAAACCAAATAGTCAACATAATAACTGACAAATAAGAAAATGTTTTTCAAGCTTTAGGATTAGTAGCAAATTCCATAAGATGATTTAGGTATTTCCACAGCTTGACATCCAATTGTCTTTTGCATACAAGCTGCCATATCAAGCCAAATTAGTATATGGCTGATATTAATATTTCAGCAGAGTACAAATGTGGAGGTGTAAAGATAAGGATGGTGGAGCCATCCACAATGATAGTCTTCAGATGTGCCAACTTCTACATAAAGGCCTGAGCAGTACATCTTGTTGATGAGAAAAGAATGAATTAGCCATGAGCTATTCGTAAGCAACTTTTGACATTTTGCTTCAGCAATGTAATAAACTAGGGAACGATTTTGAAAATAATCAGTTGTAAGGTTGTACAGCCTTTATTTGCTGTAAGACTCGTTCAGCACTAAGATATGCATGGGTGATAGGCTGATAGCACCCATTAATTGCTGAATTTTCAAATTTGCCATTGAAGGCATTTAATGGGTGCTGAAATGCTGCTTTCTGATTGAGTTGTAAAGCATTATTGGCTGTAGGAACTTGAAGCAGATTATCACTGGGACAATTTCCGTAATTCCAGAGTATTCAAACCAGCAAACATACTTAAATGCATGATATGGTAAGAGTCTACATACCTTCTCTGGGTCTTGCAGCTCTTTAAAAGACTTGTTTAAAATGATAAACGCTTGATGGGCTTGAGGATGAGAACATTTATCCGGGTGCACCAGGAGAGATAGCTTCCAGTACCTTCAAAAACAATGATCTTCAGAAATGAAATGATGAACTATGAAATTTAAAAATCAAACGTAATAAGCAGCATTCATGTTCATGCTATCTACACGGTTTATTGCACATTAGCATATTAACTTCCTTAAATTTTAAATTTTCTCATATACAACAATTGTTTTTTTGTTGAGTTGTTGGGATAGAAAGTTAGAAACTAATATCTTTAATCCTTCTTTCTCAATCTGCATATTTTGGCATCTTAGTTATCACCCTGTGGAAGCTTTTGCTTATTAATTCACAGGTACGAAGGCATTGAACAAGAAACATGCATGTATTATGAATTGATAAGTTGTAACTATACATTCAATATTAATTTTAAAAATAAAATAATGAATAAGATAGAAATGTGTTCATTGGAAACTATCAATTTACCTTTTCTTGACATTATCCATTGACATTTTATGGTTCACCCCAAGTACATCATATGCGTTATCTACCTCAGCTCCCATAATCCGCGACACCTAATTAACATTAAACAACAAAGTAAGGTTGATGGGGGAAAAAATAAGTGCAAGGACCAAGATAACAACAAAACATATATTACAATCATCAGATTAACATTAAAACCAACAACTAAAACTAAATATCTCCATCAACTTTCACAAGTACTTAATAACATTTTCATATAGGAGAATGGAGAGCATAAAATCAAAAACTGATATATCATCCTGCTTTAAGGAACAACAATGGTTAAGAACATTCCACCACCTTGAGGATTGGGGAAGAAAGGTCCGTACACCAGGAGATACAGCAAACAGCACAGGTGCTTTCAAATGTAAATAAGCTACTAAGCTATATTTCACAAGTAATAATAGCTCATGGTAATTACAGACAGATATAGTTCAGAAACCATGCTGACATCAGCTGATAATCTAATCACTGGTATCGTTGGACTCGAACATAAAAACAAAAAATGAGACATATAAAGCACCTCCTCAAATCGCTCTGCCTCATTGGCAGATGCAGCTTCGGCAACCAAAGCAGGTGGTGGAGGACCAATAAACAAGTCATTGTCCACATCTAACTCGGCATCCCTGAGGAAGTGAATCAGTGACAAAAAGAATCATGGTCACTACAAAATGGACAGACATAAAGAGATTTATGCAAAACTATAACAAAAATGCAAGCACACCTTAATTCAGCTTCTGCATCAGCTAATTTTGCTGCAGCGGCAAGCAACTCAGTCGAAGGCATTTCTGGGCCAATAATTCTAAATGACAATGAAGAAAAATCAATCATTGCTGTTCAGAAGCATGTAAGTACAAAATCCAACAAGGCACATTTTCTTCTTCTTCCTCTTCTTCTTCTTCTTCATCCACCTCATCCCCAATCCTTGCAATAAATTCTATAGCCACACTCCATTCAATTGTAAACCACATCAAAGTTCAAATCTTGAAAGTCCATATACTTTCAACAACCTCCATGTATGCTCCATTTTGGTCAATATTATTTGCTGATAAGCTACATCAAAGTTCAACTAAATTTACTCCCCCATTCCATTGCGTTCCATTCCATTCTAAACTACATCAAAGCTCCAATTTTGAAAGCCCCTATCCTTTCAGACAACCTCCATCCACATTAATTTTTGGTCACTACTATTAGCATCTTTTCCAGTTTTGTTTATCCCAATCTGCAATGTCTTTAATTTAAACCAAGTGATGAAGAAAAAAAGGGAAGCAAAAGATAAATCCACCATACCTCCTTCTACCAAAAGTAGACGGATTGTCAACAGCAGGACCCTCCTCACGGGGCTGCTCTGCAACACCACTGTTATCCACACTCAAAGTGGATGGTCCAGCTTCAATTTGAGATCCATTATTCATTAAATTCGACTTAATTAAGTGACCAACTCGTTCCAACGTCGGCACAGATGTCGGAGACAGCAGAAAAACTCCCCCATCTTGTTCCATCAGACCTAATGCTCGGAAGAGCCTCTTCAACCGCATCAACATGGATTGATCCGATATCTGCCTTGTATCCACCGCTTGCCCTTCGTCAATCATCTTCAAAAGCTGCATGTTCGCGCATCAAACATCAAACTTCAAACACAATTCATAGCATTGCCAATCCAACAACAACAAGGAGAGAAAATAAAAACCCTAACCTCTGGAAGCTCGTCGGCGGAATTGGGGAACTTCAGCAGAATGTCGCGGACGGCCGGCTCGATGCCCGGCGACGCATCGGCATCGGAATCGTGCCCCGACGAGGACGAAGAGGGGTCGGATTCGGAGGTATCTCGCCGGCGATTGCTCGACCGCCGTCGCCGCCCCCGGAGCCGCTCCTCATCCTTCCTCAACTTGTGCTTCTTCTTCCTCTTCTCTCTCTCCCTCTTCTCTCGACCGGACTTGTCGGCCTTGCCGTCGGAGTCGCGCCTCGAGCGGCAGCGTCGTCGGCGGCGGCGGCGACGCCGGTCATCGGAGGAGTCGGAGTCGGCGGCGGGGTCGTGCCGGGCCATGGCGGGACCTAGCAAGTAGCAGCAAGTAGCATTTTTATTTTCCACCCAAAGACAAATAAAAATGGAAAATAAAAATATAAATAAAAAAACGTTGAGAGTATGAATTTTATTTTCCGCCCAAAGACGGGCCAAAGTGCGGTTATTAGTTGGGCACTCTCGTAAGAACTTTATCGAAGGAGATCTTAACCCTTCAATAATATTTAAGATGGAAAACTTTACTAGGGTTTCATATCGATATGCGTGTTTGAATTATACTACCATGAGAGAGATTCTTAAATTTACACTTCTCACATGAGCATTTTGAGCGGTGAGAAAGGCGGAAACACTTTCCCCTCGATTAAAAGGGTGATTTTATAATTACGAATGATTGCTTTGAAGTGTAGAAGAGAAAACCCCACCTACAGTTAAGATGTTAGATATTGTGACATCCTCCTATTCTTATTTTTGGTTCAAGTAATTGAGTTATGTATCTTATTGCTTAATACATATGATTTGTGATAAATTAAATAATAAGTCGTCGTTACCTACTCCACACACCCACGAAACAAAAAATTAAACACACAAACACTAGGCATCGTCTAGTGTTAAGGCATCAAGTTCAAACACCTGATCTTCACGTGGGCTCTGTGTGATATTAATCGTGATCTCTTCCTACTCATATTTCTCTAATACCCATACACATGAATACAATAAATATATTTTGTATACCTTATGTTCCTCATCATGTTCCGTGAACTTTTAGGCTTATGCACCCTTAAAACGATTATTAGCCTTAAAATTAATCCCCTGCACGACTATAATGATAATAAGTTATGCGTTAACCGTCAACCTAATCATAACATCATAGCCAAACTTAGGGCACCAACGCAAATCATATTACAATACTTAATCTCATAATCCCCTATAAATGTTAGGTCTCAAATGCATAACAATGCCTCTTTTAGTTCCATCTGCGCCCAAGTCTGCAAACCATTGATAAAGTTGAATAATTATCATCCTCCGACATATTTGATGTCGAGGAGACAAGAGCTGAAGTCTTTGACGTAATCCCTAACCTGCTCTGCCTGCTGCAATCGAGACAATCGAGACCTCGCGTCCAGTAGTTGGTTGGAGAGAGTGTGCTCCGAAGCTCCTTTTTCAAGAACTCCCAGGTCTCAATCCGGTGTCGACCAGCTGCTTCATCCTCTTCGGCGCGACATCTATACCATAACTTGGCATCACCGGCCATAAACATACTGGCCATCGAAACCTGTCTATCTTCGGGAACCTTCGCAGCAGTGAAGTATTCCTGCATGTCCCAGATGAAGTTCTCCAAGTCCTTGGCCGACCTGGTCCCTCGAACTTCTTTGGCTCGGGCACCTTGAGCCTTCCTGGAACGGCTTCTTCTGCTACACGATCAGCAATACCCTGCTGAGGCCGCGCTACCCACACTTGTTTGAGCAAAGCCACATCTGCGTGCATTTCCTCAACCGCAGCCCGGAGATCTCCCATCTCCGCCGTCTCACCCCGCACCTGGCTGGACTCGGCCCAAGTGGTAAACCGAGTGTTCAAGTCCCACAACCCTTCTGCCAGAGACTGCAATTTGTCGAAGGCGGTATGTCCGTCTCCATCACTGGTAGGCCCTCCTACCAGCACTTCGAGCCGTGCGACCCTCTCTCTGAGAGCATCAGTGGATCGAGTATCCATCTCACCGGTAAATGTGGAGAACCCTCCCCCGAAGGTTATAGTGCAACTTCTTCACAGGATGCTTCGTCGACCAAGTTTTCACCGAAACTCAGCTCTGATACCTGCCACCGTGAGCCTCTCAATCTGTCCACCTACTCCGACTGCTAACATGCGTACATACCTACATATAGAAAATTTGTCAATAATCAAACAAATAATTATTGGTCCAAAAATACCTATTAAATAATTTAATAATGGTAGATGGGTATTTTAATACCACAGAGCGTCATAAAATTTTCAAAACATTCTCATAAGGCTATAAGTGTACATAACATACATAAAAAGAGGCTGACACTTTTGCACTACAATATTTATATCATATAAATAGCTTACGCCTTTATATCCTCCATATATTACCCGCCACAGTACTCAAGTAGGTAAGAACTATTAAGTTATTGTCACAATTTTCAAAAATGTTTGCATTCGCAGTACCTTACATACAAAAAGAGTACCAATGTTATCTACATATTTCATATTATTGACTCTCATATTTGGGAAAGCAGTAAACTTGCACGTACATATATATTTGGCTTAGGAAAGGGCTTATATCATACATTGTTGGATCTTGAATTTGAAAACTAACAAAAAATCTCATCTTTGTAATTTTATTAAATTTGTAAAAATCAAGGCTAAATAACCCGACATCGGAGATATCCGATAAAATACTGTTGATGTCGTCCTATCATTTAAAACTCAGTTAAAACTTAATAGTTGTGGAGTTAAGCAATAGATGAAGCTGGGGAGTCCTACGCACTTAGATGATTTGAGCTCTTCGTTTTAACACTGTGAGCTCACTCCGTGAAACCTACCAAGAAATGAAACTGAATCAGGCTCAGATCACCTCAACAAGCTTATTGACACAAAGCTTCATCATATGCACAACACATAATAAACTCAATTAATTTACTTACTAGTTTAATGGAATGTTTGTGTAACACCCGTTTCGGCTCACCCGTGAACCGACCCGAAAATGTCACCGGCGACCGAACCGTTCGCTAATGTACTGGTTCGGTTAAGCCGACCCGAATCTGCCCTCGGCGTCTTAAGATGGGGATGCAACCATGAGATGCATGAATGGGAACAATTGGGTTCTAACAGAGTCCTACATGCATGTGATGATATGCAAGCAAAACAAAACCATTCAACAAGCAAGAAATTTAAATAAAAATTCATTAATATTTACGGAAAAATTGACAAACTCTCCCTAAAAGTGCAATAGGGGCCAACCTGTCCACAACAAGGGTATATAAATATTTTATTAAAATACGATAAAACATAACAATCTACTATGGCATTCAGTCATTATCTCCTTCGTTTCATCTGAACCGAGTCTAAACTCCAAGGCTCCCTACTCATTCACAATTATCTGCTCGTCTCATAAGAAGCAATTTATCAAGATAAAAACATTCTAATTATCATTCACACAATATTAACACACCATCATTATATATTACACGCGGTAGGTACATGTGTGCGCGGTTCCGTGCTGCTCCTCCACAATCCCGACAGCTTTCATCGCTCGCATTCCTTACCTACATATATATAGAAAAACCGTCAGTAACGAGTGTTACCGGCCCAGAAAATAACTAATATCAATCTGGCACAAGAGAGCAAACTCTCCTGTTGAATGAAAACCATATACTTCCTCAAGAACTCTCATCACGACACATATGGGAGCCGTCGCCCTCGGGTCGACAACGTCCCCCTTTCTTTCTCATTCTCATACCTTAGCCATTTCTCTATCGCTTCTCGCATCAAATCTCATTCCTTTTCACCCTCTACACCTTCCATATTACTCCTGGCCTTGAGCACGAAGGCAGAGCACTCTCAGGCAGTCGCCTTTAGTACCCTTTGAAACCACAAATCTAGACATGCGCTGCATTGCAGTACCCGTGAACCTCCACACTTCTCTGGGTTTGAGGAACTCAAAAGTGGAGTTGTCAGGATCCCTCGGGAATGAAACGGCCTGCACACCATTCCAGAGCCCACTATCGACTCACACGTGCCCGCTCGCGTAGCACGGTAGTCGGATTTCCCTCATTCAATCTCTCACTGAAAACGCGAAAACTATACATATATATAGGTCTAGGTTGGGATTTATACAATAGGCCCGAAGGCATCGTGAGCTGGATCTGAAGTTCGAAAACAAACTCGAGGGATCTCATCTTCGAGGGTTATTAATCCAGAAAATCGTTGGCTAAATGGCCCGAGTTAAGTGGGATCTGATAAAATGCCACTTAACTCGTCCTACACATGATAAATCAAATACACAATAGAGTAGCGTAAAAACAGAGAATGAGTCCTAAACGGACCTGGTAGAAGCTCCAAGCGTGTCCTCGTGCCTAGGCGGCGAGCTCCTACTCCGTACCTACACATCGAAACTAAATACTAACGCCCGCTCATGATGCAGTCATACATCCTATATCACACATACATCCATCACGCATTAATCAACACACATCAACCTATATCAATTCTAGCAAATCTACTTAGGTTAGTTTGCATTAGATCATGATCATTACCTAGTTACCCTAATTAGTTTCTTAGCCTCCATTTTTAACACCGCTCAATCAAACAAATTTCATATTTTATCCTTAATCAATTCTACATTTATACATATAATTATAACACACAATTCACCAATCCTAGCATGCAATTCTAATAATCAATACTTTTAAATAATTAAGTTAAAATAAATTATACCTCGTGTGATTTGTGGCTCGAATTTGGCACCCTATGGCGTCCGAAGTTCGATAGGGTTCAATCGGGGGATTTGGTGGAAAATCAGGTGATTTTCGACGAATTTCGGTGAATCCAATTTTCCGGCGACTTCCGGCGGTTTTCCGACGACTGTTCCGGCGGGGCAATCGGGGGTAAGGGTTAGCACCGGCTCGGCGAGCTCGTCCCAATGGTGGTGACGGCAAAGGAGGCCGAGGCGGCGATGACCGCCGGCGGCGGTGTCGAGTTCGGTCGGGGCTGTAAAACCCGTGACTCGAGTCAGAGTTTTACGGGAGTGAACCAGTCGGTTCAACCGTTGGTTCGAGTCGAGTCAGCTTCATGGACCGCGAGCTGAGTTGAGGCCAGCTGTGAGTTATGAGCGATGAGGGTCATGTATGCTCAAATGTACGATGATAACGCCTAAAAGATGATGAAAAATGGGTTATCAAGTATATGGAGGTATGCAGCATTGATTGTTATTTTTATTTGATCGTAGAATATTTTTAGGGCCGAATGACGAATTAGGACGCGATATAGGTGAGTTTGGGTGGGTTATTAGTTATAGAACATATCATTTGGATGTTGCTGTGTTCGTTTGATTTTACGGGATTTTTCCCAATTTTTTTGGATTTTTTTAGGATTTATTAGGAGATAGTTATTATTATTGACTCGAGTCGGAGTCGAGTCAAGTTTAATTTACAAAAATGCCATCGCACGCCCCTTCATCTTTCCCGACCCTTCTTCACCCAAACCCTCGCCGCCCACTTCGTTCGTCGCCGCCACCGCCGTCGACTGTCGCCCCGCCGCCGGAACCAACCGTCTGTCGTCCCCTCGCCGTCGTCGTGCCGCCCCGACCGACCCCGGCCACCGATCGCCTGCCGGCGCGCCGCCGCGATGCCGCGAAGCCGCCTCGGCCGTCGCCACTCCGAGCCTGATTTCGCCGCCGTCCGGGCCGCGCCGCCGCCAGCTGTGACCCCGACGACCACCCCCTCGCCGTCGCCGACGTTTCCCCCACCATCCCGACCGCCGTCGAGGCCGGCCGCAGCCTCGATCGGAGCACGCCGCCACCGCCGCCCATTTTCGACGCCGCCGTCGACGGCCATCGCCGCCTCGGCTACCTTGTTTGACACCGCCATCGGACCAAGCTCGTCGAGCTGGTGCCGATAGACCCCCTGATTGCTCCGTCCCGAATCGTCGCCGGAAAACCGTCGGAATCCGCTGGAAAACCGCCGACACTCGCCGGAAAACCGCCGGAACCGCCGGAAAATTGGATTCGTGGGAAATTCGCCGGATCATCCGCCGAACGCACCCGGTCCAATCTGATCGGACTTCGGACGCCGCTAGGTGCCGAATTCGAGTTTCGAGCCACGAAACGGAAACCCTAGCCGTCGCCGATTTTCGACGACGCGAGGTATAATTTATTTTAATTTAATTATTTGAAAGTATTGATTATTAGAATTGCATGCTAGGATTGGTGAATTGTGTGTTATAATAATATATATAAATGTAGATTTGATTAAGGATAAAATATGAAATTTGTTTGATTGAGTGGTGTTAAAAATGGAGGCTAAGAAATTAATTAGGGTAACTAGGCGATGATCATGATCTAATGCAAACTAGCCTAAGTAGACTTGCTAGAATTGATATAGGTTGATGTGTGTTGATTGATGCGTGATTGTGTTGATTATGTGTGCATGCTATAGGATGTGTGATTCATCATGCGGGCGTTAGTTTTTAGCTTGATTGTGTAGGTACGGTGTAGGAGCTCGCCGCCTAGGCGCGTGGACCCGTTTGGAGCTTCTACCAGGTCCGTTTAGGACTCGTTCTCTGTTTTACGCTACTCTATTGTATATTTGATTTATCATGTGCAGGACGAGTTAAGTGGCGTTTTATCGGATCCCACTTAACTCGGGCCATTTAGCCAACAGTTTTATTTCGGATTAATAACCCTCGAGGATGAGATCCCTCGAGTTTGTTTTCGAACTTCAGATCCAGCTCACGTTGCCTTCGGGCCTATTGTATAAATCCCAACCCAGGCCTATATATATATAGTTTTCGCGTTTTCGGTGAGAGATGGAATGAGGGTTACTTGCGGCCACGTCTTCAGATAGGGCGTGTGCCCGGAAGAGCGGGCTCTGGAGCTGGGGAGAACCCACTTCGTTCCCGAAGGATCCAGACAACTCCACCTTTGAGTTCCTCAAACCCGGAGAAGTGTGGAGGTTTACGGGTACTGCAATGCAGCGCATGTCTAGACTTGTGGTTCAAAGGGTACTGAAGGCGACTGCCTGAGAGTGCTCGGCCTTTGTGCTCAAGGCCAGGAGTAATATGGAAGGTGCAGAGGGCGGTAAGGAATGAAATTTGATGCGAGAAGCGATAGAGAAATGGCCAAGGTATGAGAATGAGAAAGAAAGGGGGACGCTGTCGACCCGAGGGCGACGGCCCGACGGCGGCGGCTCCCGTATGTGCCCTGATGAGAGTTCTTGAGGAAGTATATGGTTTTGATTCAACAGGAGAGTTTGCTCTCCTGTGCCAGATTGATATTAGTTATTTTCCGGGCCGGTAACACTCGTTACTGACGGTTTTTCTATATATATGTAGGTGAGGAACGCGAGCGATGAAAGCTGTCGGGACTGCGGAGGAGCAGCACGGAACCGCGCACACATGTACCTGCCGCGTGTAACGTATGTATAATGATGGTGTGTTATTGTTATGTAAATGATAATTTTGATGTGTTTGCTTGAATGAATTACTTGTTATGAAACGAACTGATAAATATGAATGAGTAGGGAGCCTTGGAGTTCAGACTCGGCTTGGGTAAAAACGAATGAGATAATGATTTAATGTCATGGTAGATTGTCATGTGTTATCGTATTTTCATAAAATAGTATATATATATATATATATATTTCTTTTGGTTTCTCATTTGTTGTTTTGTCTTATTTTGCTTGTACATCATAGCATGCATGTAGGACTCCGTTAGAACCCAATCGTTCCCATTCATGCATTTCATATTTGCATCTCCATCTTGAGACGCCGAGAGTAGATCCTGGTCGGCTTAACCGAATCTAGTAGATTAGCGAACGGTTCGGTCGCCGGTGACATTTCCGGGTCGGTTCACGGGTGAGCCGAAACGGGGTGTTACAGGGGCGGTCGGTCGTTCCGATCAGGCCCACGGCCGGCTTCGACGGTGGTGCTAGGTAAGGGGGAAACGTCGGGGAGGTCAAGGGGGTGGTCGTCGAGGTCACGACGGCGGCGGCGCGGTTCGGACGGCGGCGAATCGACAAGGAGAGCATCGTGGCTCGTGGGGCGATTCAGGCGTCGTGGCGGCGAGACGGTGGCCGGGGTTGGTCGGGGCGGCACGACGACGGCACAGCAAGGCGGGGCTACGACGATCGGCGGTAGTGTGACGTCGGCGACGACAAGCACAAGGCGGCTATAGGGTTTGGGTGGGGAAGTGTCAGGAAAGGCGGTGAAATACTCCAATGGCAAAATCGTAAATAAGTATTGACTCGATTCTAACTCGAGTCAAAATAATAATTAGTTCGTAATAAATTCTAAATTTTTTTTAGAAAAATATGAAAAAAATCCCATAAAATAAAACAAACACAACAACATTCAAATAGCATGCTCGATAACTAATAACCCACCCGAATATAATCCAACGCGTCCTAATGCATTATTCAGCCTAAAACTATTTCTACGATCAAACATATAAAAAGAAAAAAATACTGCATACTTTCATATATTCTGATAACTCATTTCTCACCATCTTCTTGACGTTATCATTATATATTCAGGTACACCTGACTCTCATCGCTCATAACTCACGACTAGCCTCGACTCAGCACGCGTTCATGAAACTGACTCGATTCGAACCAACGGTCGAACCGACTGGTTCAGTAACATAAAACCCTAACTCGAGTCACGGGTTTTACAGTTTGACCTCATTGGTACTCCTTAATTAAGGTTTAAATTTTCATATACCCTTAGTGAGAAATTCAATATCTATGGTTTTATCGAACAAACTTAACTAGACAATTTTTTAGATGGGCCAAACTATGTCCAAATGGCCTGAAATTTGGATTACTAGGCCCTGACAAGTAGAAATTTTATTAAGTGTTACCTCATGGGCCAACATAGTAAATAAGGCCTACTAACGTTAGGTTAAAGTGCTAAAAACATTTTGTTGGGCTGCAAACCAAACTTGCTAAGGGTTTTTATTGGGCTTAGAGACTTCGAATGAGCGTTGGTCAATGTGCTTACATAGCTAACACCGTAGGTTCGAGCCCAAAGAAATTTCTAGTTCAAATTCTAAGGATTAGGCCTAAGTGGGGTCGGGAGGCTGTTTACATTGAAGAAAATAGGCTAATAGATTTGGCTGAGTATAGTTCATTTATATCGTCAATTTTAATCTAATAAGAAATTGGTTTCCTACTCGGAAGTGAAGGATTATATTGAATAAATAAATAATGAATTAAAATAAAGCTAGTTTCTATATTGAAGAGAGGGTGATGATTTCGAACTTTATTTGAACCCATCAATTTTTTACAAATCACTTATTCATTAAATATATTTATAAAAAATTTCTTGTTTCAAAATTAAGTAAATATTGTAATCTATATCCTTATCTAGTTATTTCTTTATTGGTTCTTTGGATCATAGCTATAAAACCTTCTGATCGATTATTTTTTTTAAGATGACTATTAACTGCACATGCTTTTTTCATAAAAATAAATTACTAAAACGGTCAATGACCGATCCTTGATCATGAAGAATGCTTTAAGAGGACTCTAATTTATTATTAAAAAATTAAGTTATACACAAAATAGAAAAAAAAACTATCATTGATTACTATTTTAAAATATAAATAATTAATATCTATTTAATTTTAACAAAACGCATCCTGTAAATAACTTAAAAATAAATAAATACAAAATAGTAAATAATTAAAAAGTATAGAATCTAATGAATTGACCTTTTATTTTTTACTAATTTTATTCAATCTCAAATGATTTGGTGGTACCATATCATATCCTATATAGGGTCGTATAATCATAATTAAAATTAACGCCTCCCATCCTCACTAAAGACATAAATACTACAAAAATAATTTTGCAAGAAATGCAACTCTTATATAAATCAAGGGGGAAAGACATAAAATAAAACTAGTTGGCGACGAATAAACACCAATAATAGGATTAATTTGTTAGCGTGACACCTATTAGTAGGTTTCTGTTACAATATGAAAAAATATCATAAATAATAAAGTTTCAATATTTTCCTATCACAAATGTCCAAAATATTAAATTTATATAAAATATAGTTAGATCTTAAATTTTTATTTCATATATAGCCAATTCATATATTTTAAGAATATTTTACTCATAATATTTTTTTATTGATATAATTAGCCTTAATCTAACTTTAATTTTTCTCGAACGTATTTTTTTGTGTGTTTTATATAATGAATGATATTTCATTTTTTAAAACAAATATTCATAATAAAAATATATTAGATAAAACAAATGTTTTAAGTTTTAATAAAATGTGATAATTTCAAATTAAAATTTCAAACATCTAAAAACATGTCTTTTTTATTTTTTAATTTTTGATGGCCCAAAATTTAATTTAATTTTTAATTGTCCAAAATTCAATAAAAAATATTTTTTACTTAGCTCATCAATAATATAGCTTTATATTCTATTTAATATTTATTAGTTAACTTTTTATTTTTATATAAGAAGTTAGTAAAAATTATAAATTTTATTTATTATATATATAGGTATTAGTAAAAATAAATCTTCTCGGTATGTTTATCATTATTTAAAAAATGATATGATTTGGTTATAATTAATATAAAAAATTTTAAAAAAATGGCTATTTTGATAGGGTTAGGAGTTCCCAACCAAATGCGGTAAAATCCATTTTTTGGGTTAATTAGTTTCGGCCACAGATAAAAAACTAAGATTAATTAACACGTCAGATCCCATTTTATTGACCATTTTGCGGGACTCGCCGGATTCCGATCGAGCTCCGGCGGCGGCGGGGGAGGATGGCGAGGTCGAGCGCCGACGACGAGGGTCTGAAGAGGGCGTGCGAGGAGGCGATCGCCCGGACGGGGACGAAGCAGACGGTGGTCATGTCCATCCGCGTCGCCAAGAGCCGCGGCATCTGGTCCAATACCGCCGCTCGGCCGACAGCACATGGCCAAGCCCCGTGTCCTCGCCCTCTCCAGTATTGTTCCCTAATCGATCCCCCCTCCCACATTTTGATTCACGTTTCTTTTATCTCTCCCTCTTTTTTGATTCATAGTATCCGTGTTATGTGAGTGATGAAGGTTACTGCGAAATGGTTGGGGAATGATACCTTTCTAGTGGGGTTTTATTGTTGCGTGTTCTTAACTGTGGCTCTGGTTGGGTGTTATTGATGCTTGGTTACTTAATTGTTTGACAGTTGATTCGCAATGTGGAAGCGGGTTTGATAAATTTCTGCTCGGGGTGGCTAGCTGTGTATGGTTGACAATGTTGCTTGAATTGGGTGGATGCTATGTTGCTTTGGGCACATTTTGTTCTGTTGTCCGAAATTAATTGCAATGCGATTCTGTACGTGCAGCTAAATTTTCATCCAAGAGTCAAAAAACAAAGGCCTTTCTCCGGGTGTTGAGAGATTCCAATGAAGGAGGGATTCTTGAGGCACTTTCTCCCTTTTGTCTTTTTTTATTTATTTATTAAGTGAGATACTTGCTTATGGAGTGTAACCTACTGTGAATGTGTTGCCCATCACTTGGTTGTTTTTAATGTGGGCATTGCTTTTGTAGCCTGTGAAACTGTACATGCTAAAGCATCTATCAAAAGTTGAAGTTGTTTCAAACGACCCAACTGGCTCTACTTTCATGCTGGTATTTTTTCTCTCCTTGTTGAGAGGGCCCCCCTCTCTCTCATTTCTTCTTATCTTCACTGACACCCACATTTCTTGGCTTCTGATCTGTTTTGCAGGGGTTTTGGTAACCTTAGAAGTCAAGTGTGTCGCCCCACCTCAATGGACCATGCGCAACATTGATGATAGGTATGCGCGTCATCCCATGGTATTTGATCATCTACTTTTACCTAGGCATATTTAATCATTGGAGGTATTATATTTAAAGAAACATGGAATCTGACGTAAATTGATAGCATATTTACCAGCATTATTTTGGTTATGTCTGTTTTTGTGTTCATTCTCAAATAACAATCTCCTCATAGATTTTTTATTCGACCTTGCTGTAATTCACTGTGCTATAGGAACCGTCTTCTTCTTTGCATCCTAAACACATGCAGAGAGATACTCCATTTCCCTAAAGTTGTTGGCATTGATATAGTGGAGATGGCTCTTTGGGCAAAGGTGAGTGAATATATTGTGAATCTATCTATCAATATTGTTGTTATTGTTAATTTTAAATGCTTATATTGCATCAAAGGTGGTGTCATCATCATTAAATTCACCTCATCCTAGTCAGGTAAGAAATCGTAATCACTTCTAATTGACATCACAAAATATGTACAAATTGATAACCTTTATGTTCGTTGTTCTTGTCAGTCAAAACTTCTATTTGTAGAGCAGGCTTCATTAGATAACATGTTTTAACACTTATAGTTCATGTGGTGTATTTATGTTTTAAAATCTTTGTTCACTCTTGGTTTAGTTGAAATATGGCTTTAAATCTCTGATAAATTGATTAAGTAATTGTGATTGGACAGAAATATCTGGTATCCCTCAAAACATAAGCAGCAACTTTTGACTAGCCCACTTCCTAAATGCTATAAAATTAGAGGTAGTGATGCCATAATGCTGCATGGATTACTTGGTGGCTGATGATTTACTTAATGGATTTGCGTCTGGTTTGTGGTAACTTTAGGAAGCAATGCAATAGACTATTTTCTCAGTTAAGTAAAGGTAACGTTTTCTTTATGGAATCATATAAGTGAATAGTGTGAGACAAAGATTTAGCTTTTAGCTGCAGGACTGTTTTTTATCTGATAAAAGAGAATTTGGAGCATATTCCCTGACATGATGCAGATACTAGTGTACAACCTTGGTCCTTTTTAAAAAATAATAAAAATAAAAATATTTATGCTCATGAAATGTTATTTTAAAAAAAATATTATATATGCTCATTAAAGTAAACGAATTTGCCCTTATGTACTAACAACTGGGGTATAGGAAAACACCCCAACAGTATTTAATCAAGTGAGTGCGCCTGATGGACCTGTAACAACCACTACAGGGAGCGATATAAAGGTAACTGTTGAGATAGACCTTGATTCCCAAGCTGAAGAGGAAGACATGGTGGCCCTTCTTGGCACGTACTGTCCAATCCATATTTTGCTTGTCTACAGTTTTTATTGATGCTTTTTATTTTGCTTGTTCTGGTTTCCTACTATTAGCTACAACTATTGCCTCCAAACTTTAGCTGCTAAAGTAGTATTATTTGGCTTGTGTAAAATTGATCACAAGCCATACAAGCCAAATGCCCTGATTTATTATTGTTGTTATTATTATTATTATTATTATTATTATTAAATATTATCATTATTATTATTATTAATTATTATCATCACTTATTATATCTAATAAAATTTCTTCTTGTGCTGTTATTACATTAATTGTAAGTTTATTTAAATCCATTATAGTATTATAATTATCACAGTTACATGAACTATTTTCACTTTCATTGTCACTTGATTCTGAAGAATTTATTTCTAATGCCTCATATTCAGAAGTTTCTGTAGATGACGTTTCTTGAAGTAAATTTAATAGGATTCTTTTTCTTCATCAGGAATATTTAATTCTCTAATTTTCTTATTTAATTTACATTGGTTACGTGTATGGCCAGCTTGCCCACTTCCTCCTTTTACGAAAATTATCCTTCGTATGCTACAGATGATGATCCAGAAAGCCCAACATTTCAGCCAACCCTAGACTTGAGCCCATATATACAAAAACCCTTTTATACTGTCTGTGTTATTTGGATGAAACCCCTGAAAACCTTCCAAACGAAAGTGATCCTTCAGAAATAGCCAAACACCAATTTACGCGATATTCCCATTTCCCAATTCATAATGGTAAAACACGGTTTTTCTATGAATGCATACTTCAAAGATCTCGGTTCATGTGAATACCCATCATTATGCAGGTGATGCTGAAGGAACTAAGTTAAAATATCTATCTGAAATAAGGTTGTATTACCTTTTGTAGAGACTAATCTTGCTCTAGGATTTACTGATGTCATAGCTTTAAAACATATTCTATATATAAGACAAATATTTTGCGATCCTTCCTTCATGTCATATCCCTGTGTTTGCATATTTAAACACAGACTGTCTTTAATATTGGGATCTGACAGTGAAATGGAGAAGTTAGGATAGCAATTGAAGTAAACTGGTCCAGTTCCTAGGCTTGATTCAATAATTCCTAATAATGAATCTGGAAATTTATTATGACGTTTATCCCTTAAGCATAATAATATTGAAGTATTTAATCCTTCTCTAGTTAAAGGCTTAACGGCTATTTGAACTAATCCTAAATGGATATAATTGTATTCCTTACCTAATTCTTCTAATAGTTTAGAATTTAATAAGGAAATATTATTAGTATAATTTTGTAAACTCAAACTATCTTCAAAAGTTTTTATAATATAAGCTTGTTTAAATTCTAACAACCCTTTCTGATATACATTAGTAGGTTGTATTTTAGGTATAGTCCATTTGTTTAGATTATGTTCAATATTTTTATATACAAGTTGTTCTGTAATTTTAGTTTTATCCAGATCTTTTGATCTCCCGATCAATTTCTGGATCAACGCCATGGTTTTCAACCTAGTTTCGCCTTCAGTTAGGAATTTGGGTAGCAGAAACACCTCCTGATTGCGACTAACGCCAAACCAGGCTTGCGTCGACTTACTCAGAGGTACTGCGTCACCTAACCTTGGTTATACACTAGGCTTTAAACGTATGGCTCTGATACCACAAACCCGCAAGATCTCATCTCAGTTTCACTCGACTCTACTTAAATTTTCAGAACAGAACGTATAGAACATATAATATGTAAACAGAACGTATAAGAACAGATAATATTAACAGAATAGAGCAACAACAATATGAAAACAACAGAATATTATAATAACTATAAGTAAAGTATATATTTTATTTGTTGTGGAAGGTCAGCCTTAACCGCAACCACTAACATATATACTTTAACTTATTGTATATAAGAGAGGAGAAGAGAAAGTTACCAATTACCAAGCTTTATTGATGATTTTCAACTTTACAATCTCTCTTGGTAAATACTGGTTTTACACACTGGTAAATACACAATGCTTACACAAACAGTCTATTA